>JAUTBV010085417.1:0-19104 GCA_032361325.1 Lepetodrilus fucensis
CACCACCTGTAATATCTTCAAAAGAGAGAGTATCTCCACCCTCATGGTGTTCACCACCATAGATTCTATCTCCACCACCAGTAGCCAAGATAAGATCATCTCCCCCTCCACCACTGATAGTATTTGTATTTGCATCTCCTTTGATTATATCTGCATAAAAAGATCCTATAACATTTTTAACACCACTAACAACATCCTGTCCATCATAACCATCTTTTACAACATTATAAGTTGCATCATAACCTGTTTTATCAAGATAGACCTCTACACCAGTAGTAACTTCATCAAAGCTGATAGTATCATCACCACCTCCACCGAATATGGTATCGTTACCAGCTTGACCTTTTAGTGTGTCATTATTTAAACCACCATCGATATAATCATCACCTATACCACCCCAGATCGTATCAGATCCACCTTTTCCATAGAGCGTATCTATATACTTTGCATCATCAGAGTTTATTTCTGTGTTATACCCTTTTATAACATCAGCAACAGAACTACCCTCTATCTCTTCTATATGATCAACTAAAGTATCACTACCATCACTTGAAGTTATAACACCAAAGTTTGTTGTACCATCACTAAGTTGTACATCAACACCAGTTACTCTATCTGAGTAACTAACTCTATCTTTACCATCACCTCCAGTGATGATATCATCACCTTTTCCAGAGTAGAAGGTATCGTCACCTTTTTGACCTAAAAGGATATCATTATCATCTCCACCATAAAGGATATCATTATCATCTCCACCCTCTAAAGTATCAGCACCCTCTCCACCTTTTAATATATCATCTCCAGCTTCTCCATAGAGTGTATCGCTATTTGCCAAACCAAGTAGTGTATCATTATCATCTCTACCATGAAAGATATTTTGTGCAGAATCTCCACTCATATAATCTTTATGCTCTGTTCCTATAACAATATCGATAGTTTTTACAACATCTACTACTTTAGTATCAGAGTCATCATGGTCATCATGCCATCCATCATCACTTGCCTCTTTTTGGGCTAGATCTAGATTTATCCCTGAAGAAGTACCACTATAATCAAGTGTTGTTGTACCCATGCCTCCTATAAAAACATCACTACCTTTTGAGCCATAAAAAGTATCATTTCCGCCTCCACCATCAAGAGTGTTTATAACATTAAATTCATCACTACCTTTTAGTTTATCTGCATTTGTAGTTCCCTTTACATTTTCAACACTTATAAAGTTATCAAACTTAGTAGTATCACTAAGTTGTGTTACTTGTGCTGTTGCTTTTGAGAGATCGGCATCTATAGCTACATTTTGATAAGAGTAATCAGCCCAATCACTATCAGCTCCACCATCAAGTATATCTTCATCAAACTCACCTTGAAGATAATCATCACCAGCTTCTCCCATCAAAGTATCTTTGCTACCTCCACCACGAAGTGTATCACTTTGTGCTCCACCTTTTAGAGTATTTACACTATCATCTCCGATAAGAGTATCACTAAAACTTGAACCAACTATATCTTGGATATTATGAACTTCATCACTACCCTCTCCTATAACTCTAGCATCTGCTAAGTTTGCATAAACACCAGTTGATTTAGAAAAATCAAGCATATTGTGTTCGCCCAAACCTCCATCGATATAGTCATCTCCTAAACCACCTCTAAAAGTATCATTTCCACCATCTCCAAACAATCTATCAGCTTCACCTCCACCATATAGAGTATCATTATCATCTCCACCATGTAGAGTATTTTTAAAAGTATCTCCAATAAGTGTATCTACATGACTTGTTCCTATGATATTTTCTATCTCATCAACATAATCAGTACTACCAAAACCATCATTTGCTACCCTAGCACTTACCTCTTTACTTAAATCTACTTTTGCACCTTGAGTTGCGGCAGAATAATCTAATGTATCACTACCTTCACCACCTATAAGTGTATTATGATCAGAGCTACCCTTTAGAGTATCAGCTTTTGAGCTACCTACTGCATGTTGAATATTTAAAAGTGTATCTACTGTACCATGGCTATCAGTTACAGTACCAGCATAACCATTTGTATGGTCACTATCCGTATCTAAATCTATATTTACACTATAATCATAATCACTATAATCAACAAAGTTAATTCCAGCCTCACCATCTAGTGTATCACTACCTTTACTTCCCTTTAATGTATCATTGCCTTCACCAGTTTTTATAATATTAGAAACATCACTACCCTCTACGATATCTACACCACTTCCTCCAAGATAGTTTTCAACACCATCTATCGTATCTTCTACTGCACCATCAATCGTAACACTACCATCAAGTTTTGCTTCTATCTTTTTATCTCTTAACCTATAATCTACAACATCACCGCTACCACCACCTCCATGGATAGTATCAGCTCCTATACCACCAACAAAAGTATCATTATCAGCTCCACCAAAAAGTATATCATCACCCTCTCCACCAATTAAAGTATCTTCTCCATCTAAGCCTTTTAATATATTAGCATTGTTGTCACCTTTTAAAGTATCTACCTTATTTGTTGCTGTAACATTTTCTATACCACTATATAGTTGCTCTCCAAAATCAGCACTTACAGTTTTTGCAGCAGTATCACTTAAATCGATATCTATACCTTTAGCCTCTTCTAAAGTCTCTTTTGAAAAATCAAGTGTATCACTCTCACTACCACCTATGATAGTATCTGCACCTTTTGTTGCAAAGATTGTGTTATCACCATTTCCTGCATCTATGATATTTTTATTGTTATCTCCTGTTAGAATATCTGAGCCAGAACCAGCTTTGATATTTTCTATACCATATAGCTCATCATTTCCAATCCCATCACCTCGTGCAAAGCCTCCTGATAAAGATACTGTTACATCTTGTGATTGATCACTATAATCAACAGTATCATTTCCACTATCACTATCACTTACTCCACCATATAATCTATCATTGTTTGCACCACCAATAAGTGTATCATCACCCTCTCCACCATATAGAGTATCTAATCCACTATCTCCATAAAGTATATCATTGTTACTATCTCCATAAAGTATATCATCATCATCATCTCCGTGTAGTATATCATCTCCACTATCTCCATGTAGTGTATCAGATTCACCATACCCATGTAGTGTATCAGACTCACCACCACCACTAAGTATATTTTTTTTACTATCCCCACTTATAGTATCTTTAGCCTCTCCACCTATGACATTTTCAATCTTTTTTAGACTATGATTCTCAACACCTGCTACCTTGACACTTGAGAGATTATCTGCATCTAAAACTAGATCTACACTACTACTAAATGCTGAGTAATCTACAGTATCATTACCAATGCCACCATCTATCGTATCTCCTGAAGTATTAGCACTTTTTAGTTTAAATATATCATCTCCACCTGCACCAGATAATATATTTACATCTGTATCTCCTGATAAAGTATCTGTATGTGAACTTCCTAAGATATTGTCTATATTTTTAAGTGTATCTTGACCTGCACCATCTTTGGTTGTCTGTGCTGTAGTGATAGATAGATCTACTTCTACTCCATTTTCAGCATGTGCATAACTTACTGTAGTGTTTCCACCTTTACCATCTAGTATATTATCAGCACTATCTCCCTCGATTGTATCATCATGAGAAGATCCTGAAACATTTTCAAATCCACTTATCTTATCAACTCCTACATTTGTATCTTGTGCTAAGGTTTTCTCTTTTAGATTTACATTTATACCTACACTAGCATGTTCAAAACTTACAGTATCATCACCATCACCACCGATAAGTATATCATCTCCTAATCTTCCCTCTATCGTATCATCGCCACTAAAACCATCAAGAGTATTGATATCTGTAGTACTATCATCACCAATTATAGTATCTGCTCCTTGTGTACCTTTGATATTTTCAACACTTATCAAAGTATCACTATCAATACTATCTACTTTTAATTTATCTGCATTTGATAGATCTACACTTATAGAGTGAGTGTTATCAAGATCAGAGTAATCAGCGATATCACTACCACTATCACCCTTTAGTGTGTCATTGCCATCATCTAGTGTAGCTATAAATCTATCAGCACCCTGACCACCATCTAAGATATCAGCTCCACCATCTCCATAAAGTGTATCATCTCCCATCTCTCCATAAAGTATATCATTATGCTCTCCACCATGAAGTATATCGTTAGCATTTCCACCTTTTAATATATCAGCTCCATCTTCACCAAAAAGTGTATCCATACCACCACGGCCATCAAGAGTATTTGCATTTTCATCACCTTTGATGAGGTCATTTTGAGTATTTGAACCGATGACATTTTCAATACCATAAAGCGTATCTATTCCTTTATCATCACTTGTTGCGATATTTGAAGATAGATCTACATCCATAGATGCTAATGCATCACTATAATTAACAGTATCATTTCCACTATCTACACTCTCATCTCCACCATAGATAATATCATCTCCACCATCTCCACTTAGAGTATCATCGCCATCTCCACCTCGAATGGTATCATTACCGATACCTCCATGCAAGATATCATTATCAGCTCCTCCATAAAGGTTATCATCTCCTCCATCTCCATATAAAAGATCGTTATCATCTCCTCCATATAAAAGATCGTTATTATCTCCTCCATAAAGGTTATCAGCTCCTCCATCACCATAGAGTGTATCATCATTTGATTCACCTTTTAAGATATCTGCTTCATCTGCACCTTTGATGATATTTTTTGCACTATCTCCACTTATAGTATCACTCTTACTTGTACCTATAACATGCTCAATATTTTTTATAGTATGAGTTTTGCTGTCTACTGTAGCGATTGCTGAAGCAGAATCATCTAAATCTACACTCACGCCATTTGACAATTGGTGATAATCAATAGTATCACTATCAGATCCACCATCTATAACTACATCATCAAAAGATAAACCTACAAAAGTATCATTTCCATCTTCTCCTAAAAGCTCATCAGCTCCACCATGACCATCTATAACATCATTATCACCAGCACCTTTGATGATATTTGCATTATCATCTCCAGTTAAAGTATCTGCTTTATTTGATCCTGTAAGATTTTTAAAGTTTTCAAGTCTATCATCTCCATCACCTGTTGAACTTTTACCAAAAAGTGAAGCCACAACACCACCAAGTGCCCCTAAAAAGCTAACTGTATTGTTTCCACCTTTACCATCTAGTATATTATCAGCACTATCTCCCTCGATTGTGTCATCATGAGAAGATCCTGAAACATTTTCAAAGCCACTTATCTTATCAAGACCTACACCTGTATCTTGTTTAGCACTATCTCTTAATGATACTTTTATATCCGTTTGAGCATGTTCAAAACTAACTGTATCAGCACTTACTCCATCTCCACCCTCTAAAGTATCATCGCCAGTTCCACCCTCAATAGTATCAGCTCCACCATTACCTTTTAAGATATTGTTTTTACTATCTCCTATTAGAGTATCTGCTTTTGTTGTACCTAGTATATTTTCTATATTTCTTAAGCTATCTCCTGCTCCTGTAACTACAGCATCATTTGCACCATCTAAAGTAACTGATATAGCTGTATCAAAGTCACTATAATCTGCTGTATCTCCTATGATATCATCATCTCCACCATCTAAGATATCAGATCCTCCTGCTCCTTTTAAGGTATCATCTCCACCCATACCCTCTATAGTATTTGCTTCACCATCACCTATCAAGGTATCTGCAAATCCTGAACCTCTGATATTTTCAATCTCTCTTATAGTATCACTACCCTCTAATGCACTTATAACTTGGGCACTACTATTTGACAAGTCTACTTTTACAGAACCTCCTGAGCTACTATAATCTACAACATCACCATAAGTCTCTTCAGTCTCTCCACCTACTATAAGATCATCTCCAGCTCCACCACTTAAAGTATCATCTTTACTTCCACCTTTAAGTGTATCAGAGCCTCCTGCTCCTTTTAGTATATCTGCTCCACCAAATCCATCTAAAATATTTGCTTCACTATCTCCGGTAATTGTATCTGCCTCTTTTGAACCTGATATATCTTCTATATTTTTTAACTTATCTTCATTTATACCGTCTATTACAACATCTGCACTATTATCTCTATCAAGAGTTAATTTAACTCCTTTTGTCAAAGCACTAAAATCAGCTCTATCGTGTCTTCCAGATTCACCATCTGCTACATCTTTTCCATCATTATCATGAAAGATAAATGTATCATTTTCAGCACCACCAAAAAGCTTATCATCACCATCTAGACCATCTATAGTATCATCATCATCTAAACCATAAATGAAATTTTCTGTACTGTTTCCACTCAAGATATCTTTATGGTTAGTTCCTATTAAATTATCAAAGTTTTTAAGTGTATCTTCTCCATCAAATGTATCTTGTTTTGCAGTGTTTGATAGATCTACTTTTACACCTTTTGATGCATGTTCATAACTAACAGTATCTACTCCATCGCTACCACCATCAAGTATATTATCTGCACTATCTCCCTCAATCGTGTCATTTTTAGATGAACCATATACATTTTCTACTTCACTTATAGTATCGCTTCCCATTCCAGTATTTTGAGCGTTTTTATCTCTTAGGTTTACTGTGATATCTACAGTTGAATCATCAAAGCTTACTGTATCTCCACTACTACCATGTGTACCACCTTTGATGATATCATCTCCTTCTCCTCCAAGAAGTGTATCATCATCTGCTCCACCTTTTAATATATCATTATCAGCTCCACCTTTTAAAGTATCATCGCCATCTCCACCCTCTAAAGTATCATCGCCAGTTCCACCAATTATAGTATCAGCTCCACCAAATCCTCTAAGAGTATCATCTTCACCTTTGCCATCTATATAGTCATCTAATGAACTACCCTCAAGAATATTTTTAAACTGATTTCCTATAAGTGTGTTTTTACTATCTTTTGCTCCAACAACATTTTCAATACTCTCTAAAGTATCCATATCTCCACCAGCTACTAAAACGGTACCATTTCCAGAATCATCAAGAGTAACACTAAGAGTATTTTTAAGGCGTGAGTAATCAGCAGTATCATAACCACCACCACCTTTTAATGTATCTGCACCATCATTTGGGGCAGTTGCTATAAAAGTATCATTATCAGATCCACCCTCTAGATAATCATCACCATCTCCTCCAGTAATAGTATTTACACCATTTCCAGCCTTTATAGTATTTGAAAACTCATCACCTGTAAGATTATCACCACTACTAGATCCTATAATATCTTCTATACCACTGATAGTATCTCTACCTAATGTTGCATTGATAGTTTGTTCTTGAGTTTTTGATAGATCCACATTTACCGCTGATGTAGCATTAGAGAAATCAAGAGTATCATGATCTGCATCCTCTTCACCACCTTTGATAATATCATTACCCATACCACCTGAGAAAGTATCATCACCCATACCACCCTCTAAAGTATCGTTATCACCACCACCTTTTAGAGTGTCATTACCACCATTTCCTATGATATGGTTTGCAAGTACATCACCGGTAATTGTATCTGCCTCTTTTGAACCTGATATATCTTCTATATTTTTTAACTTATCTTCATTTATACCGTCTATTACAACATCTGCACTATTATCTCTATCAAGAGTTAATTTAACTCCTTTTGTCAAAGCACTAAAATCAGCTCTATCGTGTCTTCCAGATTCACCATCTGCTACATCTTTTCCATCATTATCATGAAAGATAAATGTATCATTTTCAGCACCACCAAAAAGCTTATCATCACCATCTAGACCATCTATAGTATCATCATCATCTAAACCATAAATGAAATTTTCTGTACTGTTTCCACTCAAGATATCTTTATGGTTAGTTCCTATTAAATTATCAAAGTTTTTAAGTGTATCTTCTCCATCAAATGTATCTTGTTTTGCAGTGTTTGATAGATCTACTTTTACACCTTTTGATGCATGTTCATAACTAACAGTATCTACTCCATCGCTACCACCATCAAGTATATTATCTGCACTATCTCCCTCAATCGTGTCATCTTTAGAAGAACCTATAACATTATCAATATTTCTTATGATATCAAAGCCTGTATCTGTACCTGTATTTTGTTGATTTGACTCTCTTAAGTTTATTTTAGTATTTTGAGTTGCATTGATAAAACTGAGTGTATTTTCTCCATCTTGACCATCAATAAAATCATTACCACTACCACCCTCTAAGGTATCATTACCCTCTCCTCCAAGTAGCGTATCATTATCAGCTCCACCATAAAGTTTATCATTATCTAATCCACCCTCTAAAGTATCATTACCCTCTCCTCCTATAAGTATATCATCATTTTCATGACCTCTTATAGTATCATCACCACCTCTACCGTCTATATAATCTTTGCCTATATTTCCATCTAAAATATTTGCAAATTTATCTCCATAGATAGTATTGTTATGCAAAGATCCTTTTACATTTTCTATACTTTTTAAAGTATCTGTATCTCCACCAACTACAGCAACAGATCCATCACCAGCAGAGTTTAAATCAACAACAATAGTCTCATCAAGCTGAGAATAATCAGCAGTATCCTCATTATCTCCACCATAAAGTGTATCATTACCATCATGAGCTGAAGTTGCTACAAAAGTATCATCTCCATCTCCTCCATAAAGGATATCATCTCCACCTCTACCAACGATAATATCATCTAATGCTCCAGCATGGATAGTATTTACAAAATCATCACCTTTTAATGTGTCAGAAAAATTACTACCTATGATATCTTCTATACCAGTTATAGTATCATTTCCTTGTGAAGTGCTTATCTTTTGTGCATCACTTATTGATAGATCTACACTAGCTTTACTATTTAAAGAAGAGAAATCAAGAGTATCATGATCTCCTACCTCTTCACCACCTTTAATGATATCATCACCCATACCACCTAAAAATGTATCATCTCCATCTCCACCGCTAAGTATGTCGTCTCCACCGCCACCGCTAAGTGTGTCGTCTCCACCATTTGTCTCTATGATATTTGATTTAAAATCTCCACTTATATCATCAGATCCACTACCTGTGCTAATATCTTCTATATTTTTAACTACATCACTATCTCCACCTGTGATTGTTACCGTTGCACCAACATCATCATTTAATGTCACTTTTATATCTTTAGAACTTGCACTATAATCTATCTTATCTCTATTTCCAGATCCACCATCAAATATATCTTCATCATCACTATCAGATGCTATAAAAAGATCATTATCACCCTCTCCATATAAGATATCATTTCCAGCACTTGAGTAGATAGTATCATCCTTATCTGCAGCATTAATGATATTATCATTGATATCTCCTTTTAGAGTATCTTTATAATTGGTAGCCTTTATATTTGCAAAATTTAAAATAGTATCTCTACCATCAAATGTATCTTGTGCTGTTTTGATACCTAAATCAACATTTACACCACCCATCTTTGAAGCAAAAGATATAGTATTTATACCACCACTACCATCTAGAGTATTATCTATACTATTTCCCTCTATTGTGTCATTTTTAGCAGATCCCATAACATTTTCTATATCTACAAGCTTATCGCTTCCTGTACTAATTCCAGTATCTTGATACTTATTTTCTCTTAGACTTACCGTTACATCTGAAGTTGCATCACTATAAGTTACGGTATCATTATCTCCTTGACCACCATCTATATAATCATCACCAGCTCCACCACGGATAGTATCATCACCCGCTCCACCCTCTAAGGTATCATCATTATCTTCACCATCAAGATAATCATCATCATCTCCACCAACAAGTCTATTTTTAGAGCTATCACCACTAAGAATATCTTTACTTGATGAGCCTATAATATTTTCAACACCTTTAACTGTTGTACCATTTATAATAACTTCATTTTCACCATCTAAATTAGCATTTACTGCTTGGTTTATAACACCAAAATCGATAGTATCACTACCAACATCACCTATGATAGTATCATCTCCAGTACTTACTATAAAGCTATCATCTCCGATGCCACCCTTTAGTATATCTGTACCACCACCACCATCTAGAGTATCATTATCACTATTTCCCTCAAGTAAATCATCACCCTCTCCACCAAGTAAAATATCATCTCCAATGCCACCCTCTATAGTGTCATTTTCACCTTTACCATCTATACTATCATTACCACTTAAACCATAGATCTTGTTGGCTTTATCATCCCCGCTTAAAAAATCTCCAGCACTTCCACCCATAAGGTTTTCAAAACCACTTATAGTATCTTTACCATCTGCTGATGTATCTTGTTTATCTGTATTGCTCAAATCTACTCTAACACTTCCTGATGCTTTTTCATAAGTTAATAAATCTTCATCACCCGCTCCACCTTTTAAGATATTGTCAGCACTATTTCCCTCAACGGTATCATTGCCTGATGAAGCTGTGATATTTTGTATATCATTAAGAGTATCCTCACCCTCTCCAGAAGCTTTATTTTGTCTTAGATTTACTATAACTCTATTTTTTGAACTACTAAAATCAGCTGTATTATTTCCCAAACCTCCATAAAAGAGATCATTTCCCTCTCCACCAATTAGAGTATCATCTCCACCATCTCCATAAAGTGTATCATTATCATCTCCTCCATAAAGAATATCATTACCAAGGTTACCATGCAATATATCATCATTTTTCAAACCTTTTAATACATCATCATCATCTCTACCCTCTAAAAGATTCTTTTTCTCATTTCCTATAAGTGTATCTTTATAGTTTGAGCCTGAAACATTTTCTATACTATCAAATGTATCTTTTCCAGCTCCACCAGTATCTTGTACATCTCCTAAAGAGAGATTTATGGTGACTGAAGATTGAGCATCTAGATAATCAGCACTATCATTTCCCTCTCCTCCAACTAAAAGATCATCACCCAAGCCACCTCTAAGATAATCATCACCATCTCCACCATCTAAATGATCATCTTCCCCTCCTCCAACTAAAAGATCATTATCCCCTCCAGCTTCAATCTTGTTTTTATTTTTATCTCCTATAAGTGTATCTATCTGATCTGTTCCTATAAGGTTTTCAACGCCTCTTATAGTATCTCTTCCATCACCACTAGCAGATCCCGTTTCTAGGTTTGCTACGATTGCATTTTTAGATGCAGCAAATGATAATGTATCTCCATTTACTTCATCTTCTCCACCATCAAACTCATCATCTCCAAGAGAAGATATTAAAAGGTCATCTCCCCCTCCACCATAAACTTTATCAGCTCCCTCTCCACCATCTAAAATATCATTATCATCTCCACCAAGTAGAGTATCATCACCTTTTAATCCATATATATTATCAGCTCCACCATTACCTTGTAGTATATTTCCTTTTAAATCATCATCACCAATGATTTCATCATTTTCATCAGTACCTTTTACATTCTCTATACTTACAAAACTATCTTCATTTATATCTATACCTGTTGCTCTTTTTTTAGATAAATCAACATCAACACTATGTTCAATCTTACTATAATCAATAGTATCACTACCTATTCCACCATCAATCTTATCATATCCACTTCCACCGATGATAGTATCATCTCCACCATCTCCAAAAACTGCATCATCATTCTCTCTTGCATCGATAATATCACTCTCTAATCCACCATGAATACTATTTTTCTTACTATCTCCAATTATATCATCTGCACTATTTGAGCCTATGATATGTTCTATTGACTCAAGTGTATCCTTGCCACCATCACCATCAATCTCAGTTTTGTTTTGAGATAGATCTATCTTTATCTTGCTATTTGCTTGTGAATAATCTACAACATCTTCACCCTCTCCACCTTTTAGAGTATCATCACCACCTCTACCACTTAGAGTATCGTTACTATTCATACCTAAGATGATATTAGCATCACTGTTTCCTTTTAATATATCTGCATGTAGACTACCTATAAGGTTTTCAACACTTATAAGCTTATCAAAACCACCAAATTTTGTATCTTGAGCCTCTTTATTTTCTAAATCAACCTCAACACCACCTTTAGCAAAACCATAATCTACAGTATCATTGTCTTCTCCACCATCAAGGGTATCATCTCCTTCTCTTCCATCAAGAAAATCATCACCTCTTCCACCTCTTAAGATATTTTCACTATCAGTACCAATCAAAGTATCGTTATATCTAGATCCTGTAACACCCTCTATACTGATAAATGTATCTTTACCTTGACCAGCACCTATATCTTTTTCTCCATTATTTAAAAGATCTATACTTACTGAATCTGTAGCTTTAGAGTAATCAGCTATATCTAGTTTATCTCCACCATCAAGAATATCATCACCGCTACCGCCTTGAAGAGTATCAAAACCATCTCCACCCTTTAGTGTATCATCACCTTTACCACCGATAAGCCAATCAGAGTCAATCCCACCCTCTAGTAAATCATCTCCACCTTTACCATAGATGGTATCATCACCACCTCCACCTTTTATAGTGTTGTTATGCTTATCATCTCCCGCAAGGGTATCTGAATGCTTTGATCCTTTTATATGCTCGATATTGGTTAGTATATCAAGACCATCTCCTTTTGCAAGACCATTTTCAAGACTTACAAACATAGAGTTACTAGCTTGTGAATAATCTACAATATCTTCACCATCTCCTCCATCCAAAGAGTCATTTCCACCATTTCCTATAAGCGTATCATCATCATCTTTTCCATAAAGATTATTGTTTTTTTCATCTCCTATAAGTGTATCTTTTTGACTACTTCCTATGACATTTTCTATATCTATAACTTTATCTGTACCTTCACCTTTAACGATATGATCTTTTAGATTTGCTATGATTGCGTTTTTTGATTTACTATAATCTATAGTATCAATATTTTTTCCACCATCTATATAATCATCACCCTCTCCACCTATAAGAGTATCTTCACCAATTCCTCCATAAAGAGTGTCATCACCACCTCTTGCATCTATGATATCACTTCCAATATTTCCAGAGATAATATTGCCCTTATCATCTCCTTTTAAAGAATCAGATTGATTTGAACCAGATATATTTTCAATACCTTTTAATAGATCTTTACCAGATCCAATAGTATCTTGTCTCTCTTTTATAGCTAGATCTACACTAACTGCAAAATTAGAATCAAGATAACTTACACTATCTCCAATAACACCATCTTTACCACCATACAAATCATCATCACCCTCTCCTCCAAAAAGAGTATCATCATCATCTCCACCAAAAAGAGTATCAGCATCCTTTCCACCATATAAAGTATCATTTCCTCTATCACCTGAAAGGGTATTTTTATAGTTATCTCCTATTATTTTATCATCATAAATAGAGCCTATAGCATTTTCAATACTTACAAGCTTATCATCACCCTCTCCAGTTGCAACCTGTTTTTCTAAATCTACATTAACTCTATTTTTTGATTGAGTATAATCAACTGTATCATTATCATTTCCACCATCTATATAATCATCGCCCTCTCCACCTGAAAGCTTATCATCTCCACCTTTTCCATATATGCTATTGTTTTTAAAATCTCCTAATAGAGTATCATTATAAGCAGATCCTTTTATATGCTCGATATTTATTATCTTATCACTACCCTCACCTGTAGCTATTTTATTTTCTAAATCTACAATTATGCTATTTTTTGCATCTGAAAAATCAACTGTATCACCTTTGATACCATCTTTTCCACCATCTATAACATCATCACCTAAACCACCTCTTATAGTATCATCACCATCTTCTCCATTAAGAAAGTCATCTCCACCTTTTCCATCAATAAAGTCATCTCCACTATCAGCAAAGAAAGTATTTATATCATCATTTCCAATTAACTTATCATCTTGTTTTGTGGCTATTATTTTTTCAATATTAGATATTTTATCATACCCCTCACCACTAACATAACCTGCTAATAAATCAGCATATATTCCATTGCCTTTTAAATGAGAATAATCAAGAGTATCAAATCCATCCCCACCATCTATATCATCGTTAGATCCACCACCAACAAAGTAATCATCACCTTTTTTACCTTTTAAAATATTTGCACCATCATCTCCATATATTGAATCATCAAAATCAGAACCTGTTGCATTTTCAATACTTAAAAGCTTATCATTACCCTCGCCCTCTGACTTACCATAGTTCTCTCCTGCACCTAAAGTTTCAGGATCTCTTAGATGGACTAAAATACCATTTTTTGAACTACTAAAATCTACAGTATCATCTCCAGTTCCTCCATCAATAAGGTCATCACCCTTACCTCCAGATATAGTATCATTTCCTATCTCACCAAAAAGAGTATCATCCCCATCAAGACCTTTTAGGATATCTTTACCCTCGCGACCTTTTAAGATATTTACCTCATCACTACCCTCAAGAGTATCATCAAAAGAAGTACCATAAACATTTTCAATATTTGAAATTGTATCTTCACCCTCTCCTGTTGCAGTACCTACTTTTAAAGATAGATTTATAGCATCTTTTGAGCCTTTAAAATCAAGCAGATCTATCCCATCTCCACCATCAATAATATCATCACCAAGTCCAGCAATTATAGTATCATCACCACTACCTGAAGATATAGTATCATTACCCTCATATGCTGTTATAGTATCACTAGCTCTACCACCAATGACTTCAGTATCACCATGAGAAGTTTTTATAACATTTGAGTTTGGAGTACGAGATAAAACAAAACCAACTTCAGCATCACCATCATATGTAAAATCATTAGCATTTTTTACATCTTTTACCTGAATACCGATATCTTCTCTACCTAAAAGCTCTTTGTCTTCAGGCTCTTTAAAATTAGCCAGCTCTTCAGGTGTTAAATCAACATTTGCCATATCAAACAGTGATTTAACCTCTATACCCATAGTAAAATCATCATGAGTTGTATCTTCTTTGTACTTTAATACAATCTCTATACCATTTTCACCATCTTTAAATCCAGGATTTGAATCACTCCCTCTTTGTATAGTCCAAATACCTCCTGATTTTGTACCATTTACAATCTCAAAACCATCTGGTAAATCTTTAAAAGAGACACTATCTACTTTAAAGCCCATAGGTTGTTGTGGATTTATAGATATAAGACGAGATAGATATCCATCTTCAAACCAGATGCTATTATCAGCAACTATTCTCATATTTTTAGAGTATGATGAAAAGTCCAATACCTCTTGTTCTATCTGTGCTTCACCAGAACTATCATATCTAGCTCTAACACTTCCACCACCACCTTCAACAACAGCCATAAGCTCTGTCTCTTCTGTTATGGCTTTTTGTGTCTGAAAAAGACCTACATCTAACTCCATAGTAGCAGTTACTTCTGCTACCGCATCATTTGTAGCAGAAGATGATGAATCCTCTACAGCTTTTTTATAAGATGTAAAATCATTCTCTTCATCTACAGAAGGTGATGTATCCTCTTCAATATCAACCATTTTAATCAGATCTTGGGCTTTCTCACCCTCAATATCTGACTGATTCATACTTTGAAGCTCTTTATCTTGTTGAGCTATCTTTTTACTTTGTTCTGAAATCTCTTTATCTTTTTGAGCTATCTCTTGCTCTTTTGTCTTTATCTCTTGTGCTTTTTGTTTTAACTTCTCTACCTCTTTATTTAACTCATCATTCATCTTTTTAAGTTCATTTTCAGAAGCAGCTTCATCATCAGTTACAATAGAGTTAATCTCACTCTCTTTAACTTCATCAACTTGCATTAATAGTCCTGATAGCTCTAGAACTTGACCTGAGGGAAGTATAATTCTTGGAGGATTGTCTTCAAAAGCCATAATAACCATATTTACAAATATAATTTCACTATCATCTGGCATTCTAACGACTATATCATTTCCCACCATTTTAAAGTGGGCTTTACTTATATCAAAGTCAAAGCTTATCTTATCACCAGGTCTTGCATATACACTTATGCTCTCTTTAGCTTCTGGTGCCTCTTTGATTATAACTTTATTATTTGCATATTCTATATTTGAATTACTTTTTTGTGGCATTACCTATCCTAACTAATTACTATTATTAGTCTAATATCGGCATTTTATTAAATAATTTAAATCATTTAATCACTTTTATGACTACAGAGCCATAATCTTGCTTTGTATCTTCACTTTTTTTGAATTTTAAGCTCATATCTTTAAGATTTAAACCCATTTTTTTCATAGCATTTTTTGTTCCAAGTGCCCTACCCATAGAGATTTGCTTAGATAAAGTTTTACCAGGAAGATTAGTTGGTTTTATAACTGATATTTCAAATTTTGCATTTTTATTTTTAGCTTTGGCTTTTTTTATAAAAGCTTTTATATCATCTTTTATTTTTGAAGTTAAAAATATACTTTGATCTTTAAACTCTACAGATATTTGTGACTCTTTATCTTTTTTAATACTCTGTTCTATTACTTTTTCATCTTTTACGATGCTCATGGCATTTCCATCAGATGCTCCACCACTAAAGAGTGAGTCATTTCCAGCAGCATCTTTTGCCACTTTTTCCTCTTTTTTTAGTGTTACCATATCTGTTATATCGACACCTTTATTTAGATTATCTACTTGTGAGGAGCTTTTAGGAGCTTCGGAATTAGTTTTTGAATTATACTGCATATAGTAAGCAACATTTACAATCAAAACCAGTATAAAAAGAAGAAGTACCAATACAACCGATGAGAAAACATCCACAAATGGTGGCCAAGGATTAAACTCTTCTGCACACTTTTTTGATCTTGCCACTGTTAAACTCCATCTTTATGTGTAAAATGCTTTTTCATAAAACTATTAATATCATCTATTTTAGAGCTGCTATCATGACTTTTATAATCTCTTTTTGCTTGTAAAATTTTCTCAAGTTTTCGGTTTTTTATACTTATATTTTTATCCATATTCTCTATTGCATCCACTACTTGAAATAGTCCCATTTTTAACATATCATCTTTCTTCTCTTGTTTGCTTAACATATTTACCAAGAGATAATCTTTTCTTTTTAAATCCTCTTGAGAATCTTTTTGCAAAGAGTAAAGAGAGTCTAAATGCTCCTTTAAATCCTCATTAGATTTTACACTCTCTACATTATTTGAAGCTAATTCACTAAGAGAGTCTTTTATAGCCCAAAGGACATCTCTTTCATACTTAGAGTCATCTCTTAACTGATCTATTGTAGATTTAAAAGTTGTCTGAAACTCTCTGTTTTCATGAGCTACTTCTTTCATCTGATCTGAGAGTGAGCTTATCTCTTCTACAAATATATCCATATATGATTTTTGTCTAGATTCCAATGTAGTTGATGGTATAATCTCATCAACAGAGTGTTCAACTGTTCTAGCTTGAAGCCAGTTTTCAACTCCACTAAGTAGTGACTCTTGAGATTTGTTTAATAGATACCCCTTAACACTTAATAAAATTGCAGATATTACACCAAATAGTGATGATCCAAAACCAACAGCCATACTTGAAAGTGGCACGGAAAATCCAGCCATAATCTGACCAATATCTACATTAGAACCTGAAAGTGAACTTACAATTCCACCCATACTTGCAATTGATCCCAAAAGACCAGCAAATGTTCCTAATAGTCCAATCATCAAAACAGTTCCAATAAAAAAGTTATTGTACTTATTTTGATTACTATACTTCTCTTCAAGCCAAGCCAAAATATCTTCTGCTTCTTGTTGAGTAAAATAGAGTGTCTGTTTACTAGATCTATCTTTTATCTTTTGTGCTATTGTACTTGGAAATATCTTTTCAAGACCCCTCATATAAAAAGATAGATCTCCTTTTTTATACATGATAACACCAAAAGTTCCAGCAATCATAGTCAGATCTTTTGCTGCTTTTAATATCATAAATGTCCCAATAGCTAGAAGTGAAACTATGGCTATATTAAAAGTCAGTGTTGATAAAAAATAGAGCTTAAATGTCTCTAAATTTGATATAGCTATAAAATATACGAACAACCATATAACAAAATACGCCTTAAATATCTTTAATCTTTTCATATCTCACCCCACCTAAAACAGAAATAAAATCATAGATATAATCAAACCAAGTGCAACCATGGTAACTGAATTTACTAGATTTTTCACAAGGTTTACAAAACTATTATCATCTTTTATCTCTTCAGCTACAAATGCAATTCCTGCGATATCACCAGTATAATCATAAACTTTTTGATATGTATAGAAGTACCTAGCTGATTTTATGTAACCTGTCTCTTTTAACTTCTCTTTGATTTTAAGATCTTTTATACTTGATACAAAATTACTCTCATACTTATTCTTTTGTACATATAACTTATCATCAAGATTTAGATAGTTATCCTTCTTGAAATTTCTATCTATCTTATTTATACTACTCTCATTTAGAAAAAATGCAAACTCTTTATGCTCTTTTTTATAATTATCTACTAATATATCCATATTATTTTGTGCTAATGCATTTATAATTATGCCATCTTTATTTACCATCGGAATAATACTAACAAAAACTGCTCCATTTTCCGTAATATCAATACCGTTAAAACTCTTTGCTTTCTTACTCTCTACAAAACTTATATTTACACTTTTTGTACCTAAAGACTTGTTTAGTTTAGCAACTAACATGTCACTTTTTTGCTTTATCCTAATAGATGCATTATCATCTTCAGCAAAAAACTCATCTGCTATACTTTTATCTTTAGATACCACAGTAGCAATCGCATCTACATAATTGTTTTGTGATAATATTTTATTTTTAAGTGCTAAAACATAATGATTCTTTTGATTTTCAAAAGTTTTCATAGCAACATCACCAACTAAAAAATTAACAAAATATAACGATGTAAATATTCCAATCATTGAAAATATTGTTAAAAAAGTAAACCACCATCCCTTATTTTTCTTTAGTTTTCCAAAAAAAGAACCAAACCATTTCATAAAGCTAAACATCAAATCTCCTAAATAGATCAAAATAATTTCACTAACTATCGACCAATACTAAAAAATCTTTATTTTTATCAAAAAAAAATAAAGTTCATACTTTTTTT
>JAUTBV010085528.1:0-33602 GCA_032361325.1 Lepetodrilus fucensis
ATCCTCAACCTCCAGGATCCCTTCATCCACCGACACAGGACGCAACCCACGGCAAACAGGTTGTCCCATTTTATCGCGTCTTACGATACACGAAGGGGGTGTGGGGGACCAAATTCTAACCCGGGTCCCCACGGGGGACTACCGTCCGAAAGGTTATATAACAATCACATGTAGTTCCGATAAAATGTGTTGATTAACGCGATTATAGACTTTCCAGAACAATCTTTCTTATAGCAATATATATGAGTGGTGAGAGAGAAGAACACTTCAATAAGTACCGCTATCAATTATTGTTTTACAAATATTACAGTCTATCAGTGTGCGCGGTAAGGTGTTGACTTGTAAACATCGATCAGCTGATCGTGCTCGTGTTAGGAACAAATAGACTACTAGAACTAACGATCATTATCAAGATTGAATTATATTTTTAAAATGCATTGGATTAACAACTAAGACAGATATGTAGAAATCTTCAGTGAATATGTGGTTATTGGACGATTATCGCTGTGAATTATTTTCAAACAAATTCAAAGCAGTAAACTTAAATTTCAAGAAAGTGCTCAACAGTCTTCCATCTCCCCTGGGGAAGGGTACAATTCCGAGCTTCGCTTACTACGTTATTACATACGTAGGAATCAGAGGTAGGTCACGTGGGCTAGGCAAGATGGATGTTTTCATGAGCAACCTCCTGCAAATGGTTCCAGATCAGCCACTCCAAAGGTGATTGAATGATTGAATGAGAGTTTTCATAAAATACTACGGGAAAACAACGTGTTCCTTCCAAAATAAGCATGGAGACATGAACTGTAATGGTTAGTTAATCAAGTTCTGCAGCTAGATTGTGTTCTGCCCCGTGTATTTATGCCACACGTAGTAAATTAACCCAGCGCGCGGATTCCGCGCGTACTTTGATGATAGTCCTATTTGCTTCCCCTGTAGCTATAGATAGCAAAATAGTAAACGGGGCATCTTATAGCTACAGTTCTGCAGCTACTATCAAATCTGAATTTAATGCTGGAGGCAACCAGAGATGCACTAAAGAGCAGTGTCTGTGCCTAATCCAGCAAGGAGAGGGTTAATGTGTACATGGCTGTGATATAAGCGAAATAATCTAGAAAACGGCTCTAAGCCCCATGCAATTCCCCCAAGCCCCAAAAGGTACTGTATTGGTTTTCGTCTCCATTCTATGCCTTTTTCACGAACACTATACCTAATTTAGTTGTATACACCAATACCGTAGATTTCGTGGATCTAAGACTCCAATTTCCCTTATCACGTACAGTATATCCCGAAATATGTACTATAATATTCTCACCTCAGTCATATGCGTATATATATATAGTCTAGTAGATATAGTAGACCATGTGTATATAGAAGTGAGCCGACTGTATGCCCTTTAGATTTGCCGTTGTATTTGATTCAACTGCATGCACCAATATCGTCGATTTCGCGAAATCTTAGAATAATGGTTTGATTACATTGTTTTAATATATATTATGGTATTCTAGCAATGCATGACATAATGCATAATGCAATGGAATAAAAACGATGTTTCCTTTTTATGTTATGACTAAACCATCCCTAATACAGATGGTGACGAAGCAGAAGCATTGTGCTCGTATATTATCCTATGTTTCCACATGCCAACTTGTGTTGTTCTGCCTTCTATAACGGTACACAATTCGTCATTAGATACACACAGGCAGATCCGACGTGGCAGACAGGGGTACATGAATGCTTTATCATTAAAATACCTTGCATTCCAGCTTTAGAAACTGTTATACGTGTACAATAGCACATACATAAGAACACGATTTTACATAATCAGTATGTTGGATTCAATTATTTCTTTAAAATGATTTCTTGAGTTAAAATGCGGATTGTTATGACTTCGCGCGCTTCGTGGAATTTGGTCTCGTGACCTAGTACCACTATACGCACTATGAAAGACAAAATGACTCAATGTCAAGTTCAGAAGAACGCTTCCGGTAGAGCCAAATCCAATAAACCAATACTCAACTAGTCGCTTTTACACCACTTCCTAGTATGACCCGATGTCGTTTTCCCCCCAGCCTCTGAAAGCATATTCTTCAATATTTCATCTCCGTTACGACAGTAGGCTACACCATATGAATTCAGCTCGTTAGTCTGCCAATATTATATTATGCCTTCATAACGTCACATGAATTACTATAATTGTTACTTGCACGGCTCGACAGAACGATGACGGTCATGTGACAGAAGTTTTCAATGAGCACGTGGCGTGTGATGTGGCCATGCAAGATCCGCTCAGACCTGCGTAGCGTGGCTATTATCGTAAAGACGTCGGTGTTATAACAGTTGCAGTATTGGTCGGTGATGTGTAAGGAAGTGCAAGTCCAAGTGTGCATGTCGGCGGTATATGACGTTATAACGAACCTGTATAAAGCCAGACTGATTTAACGGATGTTTACACGCTGGTGCACGGACATCAGTCAGAACTCAGTACCATTGAAGTTCAGAAGTAAAATTAGTTATAAAGCTAAAGTTCCATTATTTGGTTTGCAACTTTTATATCTTCTCAAAATGCGATGAGGCAAGAAAGGAACTGGTATCTAAAGTTCTAAACAGTTCATGTTAAATTATATGGCAAATAAGGCCCACTGGAATAGTTTCACAGAAGTATTTAACTATCAATTAATTACTCTTCTCGCTCCCTCTCCCTCTCTCCCCCTCTCTCTATCTCTTTCTCCCTCTCCCTTCTCTCTCAATCTTTCTCTCTCTCCCCTTCTCTCCATATATCTCCTCCCTCTCCCTTCTCGCTCTCTCCCCCTATATATGTCTCCCTCTCTCTCCCTTCTCTCTCTCTCTCTCTTTCTCTCTCTCCCTTCTCTCTCTCTTTCTCCCTTCTCTCTCTCCATTCTCTCTCTCTCCCCTTCTCTCTCTCCCTCTCTCTCTCGCTCGCGCGCGCTCTCGCTCTCTCGCTCTCTCTCGCGCGCTCTCTCTCTCTCTCTCTCTCTCTCTCCCTCTCTCTGTCTCTATCTCTCTGTACGTTCTCGTGAACATCACACTGATATTTAACATCTGAAAGCAAAAGAGAACATTAATACGTTGTGCTTTTTCACCTCATTTACCTCCATTGAAGAAAAGATCAGGGAATCTATCAATCTATCATATAGCCGCTACCTGTTGTTTTACGACACAGAACTAATAGTATACCTTTCATGTAATAAGTAGTAGAAGATATCAGATAGAAGATAACAAATAGCAATTTACTGAAATCGTAAATCGCCCACGACATGCAATTAAAGCTACTGGTCATATGGATTTGAAAATGATGAAAAAGAAAATCGAAAAATAATAATTTACCGTTAATGTTAATTCAATGTATTATAAATTGTCGTTATTTTAGCTTACTGTACACAAATCTTTATGATATGGTATGGTATGTAAAGACTCCAAGCCATATTCTATAATAGCCCATTGCCCAGCGTGTTTAGTAGCAATTTATCCATCAATGTGAGGAACCCCCCTCCTTTAAGAGGTGATAATTTCTCTTCATCATTTTATTGTAAAAATCATTTCATAAAAGTAATCTCGCTCGCGTATCACTCGTAATGTCGGCAATGTAATGTATCTACGGCTTCGTAATGAGAAAGAGAGATTTACTAATGCGATCTCGCTGACGATAGCACGTTATTCCCGTGAAATAGTTAAGTGTATTTATTTAATAATGATATACGAGCAACTCCCATCAAAATAATATAATTTTAAAAATACCAGTTCCTTATTTCAGTGGTGTAGATCGGTGGAACGAGATTGTGCAAGTTAGTAGGTTACGAAGTTCATTCACTTGGCGCGAGTATCGTCGCTTTTGGTATCTCCAAAGATCTTTCCACCGCTTCGTGATCACGGTAGGGACAAATGCTTGACGCACCTCGACAACGTCAACTGATTTGGAATCAAGGTTATATTAATTATTGAGTTGCATTCCCCTGTCACCCCAATCTTGAAATTAAATACGTATTCTGATCAAGTCCGCTCTACTATTTTTATGATATTATTCTCAAACATGTTGATATTCTTTTCTAGTATCTGCCTTGTATTTTGTTTGTCGTGTCAGTATGGGCATCTATCTACAGGTATATCGATGGTTCAGTAGGCCTACTGTGTTGGCATGGACCTTCATATATATAGTGCATCTGTCTTCAAGGCAAGTGCACATGTCTTCAACAGGGACGGCTGTGTAACATTGACGTCCTAAAAGACAGCCCTACCTTTTTTCTCACACCCAATAACAACTCGCAAGACAAGGAAGTAAAAGATCGCTTTGTGTAATTCTTTTTGTCATTGGGACTTCTTCAGATCAAACATACTTCAGAATGGACGGCCAACTCCATGGGATTTTATAGTCACACTGTCGGCGTTTTTCGCCGAGCCAAAAACCACTCATTTGAAAGGTTTAAGTCGAGACAAAGATTGAGATTGCACTTTTGAAATAATTCCACATGAAACTGATAAGAGAGGGTCGAGCTCTCTCGTTTTTAACGACCACGTCTGGAATGTCGTGCAGAAGCTAAACTCACCCACGACCAAGCGCTTCGTCGTCGTCTTGCTACATTCTACACATAATAACAATTTTAAAAACTGCCAGTACACACCGCAACAAGACTAGATGGAACCAAACGAGACCTCGGCATCAGAACGAGGCACGAGTTGTCGTCTGGCTCACCTCGCAGACGACATCTTTCAGCAGAAGTTCAAATACGTCGTGTGTATCCTCTAACACACTTCGTGTGGGTCTTCGCGCGGACTGGCGTCGGGAAACCGTCGACATGGCGGCCGAGACGTTTCTCTTGCAGTCAGAACGTGTTGACGGACACGCCAGTAAGACACCTCGAGTCCGGACGATCAGTTCTGATTGATAAAATGATCCGGAGAATGCCAAGTCGCGACTTGTGTATTATCAGAGATATGCTGAGCAGAAGTTTGTGTTTAACTGTCGTCGTCTCAATGATCTCCTACTACACATGTCTTGAACGTCGTGAGTTCTTACTTCTTTGTGGAAATTGCTATTGGTGCAGCTTTTTAAGCTTTTAGCTTTCTTGTGGATTTAGATATGCATTTATGGAGCATGTGTTGCTGGCAAAGCGTGCGTGTTTCTGTGACGATCCGTCCATATGCATGTATGTGTCGCAGCTATTTACCTGGTGGGTCTTACCATGTCGGAATTGCTGCGGGTTTTACTCCCATTATAAGCATATCGCTGTGCAAATACCACTGAAATACCACGGAAAACGTCGTATTGAAGCAACATCAAAATTGACATTTTAAAATTTCATTATAAAGTGTACATTAATTTGCGTCAGTACATTATGATTTTGTCTATGCAATACTAGTATTATATGCTATATGCGAATAGCAATTAACCGTTGGATAAAATATACTCAAGAAATTGAATTAAGGGTCAGTAGCATTTTTTTGTACATATATACATTCATAGCCGTATATTATTTTAGCAACGAAGAATTCCCAAGCGTCTACAGGCTCAATAAACTATTCACGAATTTGCAAACGAATTAAAAGAAAAATTGTAACAGATTCCTCAAGCCGAGTTCCGAAATGTTGTATAGAAAGCTCCACCACAAAATACATGCAGCCACCTAATTTATTTTGTTGAGTATATATGCACTAGTATACTATACAGTAGTCAGTTTTAGGATGACTTCCCTGTTGTCAATACTCACTGTGTACGCCACAGCTACAGGTATCTTAACCTGCCAAACCGTCATCGCCTGTCAGCTGAGAGTATTCCCTGTCATCAAACCTTCATTCTTCTGGATAACCACATGTCACAAGTATCTTGTTAATATACCGTACAGATGGTATTAGACGTCTGGGATTTGTCATGGTCGTCTTGTCAGTACCAGCCAGTGCCCGCAGGTTTACTACAACAACCTTCTACTATGCCAAGCTGTGATATATTAAACTTCCTCTCTGTCAATCAACGGTGTCGAACCCCCAAATCAGCAGCCCACCCCTAACTACATCCTCTAGAAGCTATGCCAGCTACCTACTTATATCCACCACTAAATTTGGGTGTTGGTGATGTCCTAGCGGATACTTTACGGTGTTGACACCTGATACTTTACGGTATTGACACCTGATACTTTACGGTATTGACACCTGGTTAGGGAATGCAAATGGCTGACATGTTAATGTTGCAAGACAAGGAAACGCAAACAAATCGTTCATTGGGTTAAACTCGTATCACAGTCAGACTATGCATTTGATTATGTCTACAACTTCCCGATCTACTGCCGACAGGCCTGTCAAACGTCAGTCAGATGTCGATGTCTAACCATATCTTGAGCACCGCTACAAAGGACTCCAAATCACAGATATATTTTCTTATTCTGTCTGATGTTTCTGTTGACTCAACAGTTCGATGGTATTAGAATATTTCTACCTGGAGGCGGTTACGTCTATGGCGTTGACAGCACGACGTTTGAATGTACTTGTGTATTGTTTTGTAAAGTGCATGCATTATTTTCACGCCGTAGGTATCGTGTACAAGAACTATGAAATCGATCGAGCTTTGTTTGTAAGATTGTTCAAACTCATTACTTAAAGATTGTACATTCCGAGGTAAAATTAAATATACTCATATAGCCGTAGGTAATGTCACACAGGGCTATCAGTGGCATTTTAAAACTTGTTTCTCTTACATATTTTAATATTATTTCGCTAAATTCATGGTTTGTCAGTTTACGACGGGAAAAAAACTTTAAACCCTGCAGATCTTAGTGTTGCAGTAAATATACGGGCTCCGGCTGGTACTGACGAACCAAGGATGATAACTACAGATACATTGCATAATATCATGACTGCTTCAGAACGGTAGCTTACTTCTAGTATTAGAGAGGTTTCGCAACACTGCGGATACGGTTAGGTCATCGGTTGGTTCGTAGTCTGTGACGTCAGAGACTCGCCCGACGTATAGTTTCACGTTTCTGACCGTCCGGGTTCCCTGGTAACCGTAGTGTTGCGAAACCTCTCTATTAACTAACACAGATGTTTATACTGGATAACCAAGGCGGATTAGAATACTGGACCTTTTGGCTGCTATATCAAACATCCCTCCCTTCTATTGCCTAGTGCTGCGTGATGTCACAATCAGACGCCGAGGTTACGAAACGAGTTCATGTTCAAGTCAGTTTTGTTCACAAATCCCCATACACAATTTGAATTGAGCATGAAATAAAACTCGAAAAGGTTTCGTAACTTTGGTGCAAGACAATCATGATGCAGTTCATATCGCTAGAATTGCATTATTAACTTGACTAAATTAATTGTATAATAATTGTTGAAATATATACACTAGCTTTGACAGGGATTCGGCATTTCTCTCCGACCAATTAGTCAGGGTTGGAGGTGATTTGGTCAACTGCAAAATGCAGGGCCGGTATTCATAAAAGGGCTTAAGTCAGTTTTGGATATATATTGATCATCAAAAACTGAGTTAAGACCTTTTATGAATACGGCCTCATGTGTTCATCTTCAGTCTGATTTATCCCTCCTAATCGTGACACGTTTCCAAAACAGAAGCTGTCATAGCTAGGGGCATTAGAAGTTGTAAATATAAAATGCGCATTTACCGTTTTAGAAAGTATGTAAACAAACTATCGTATGTGATTTGTTATAATATAGCTTTCGGGGAAATGCATTAACAATACATCTAACAGTAGTCATCTTCCTTGAAGATAACAAAATAGGTAATTTATTACAATTTTGAAATCTTTTGTCGTGTTAGGTATTTATAGTTTTTGCATGAACTCATTGTATTGCTAAACTAAAATAATATAGAAGCAATGTATTTTACTAATTTATTACTTGTAATTTAATGTTGTCATATGGAAATCAAACTAAATGAGTTTATCTATACACCAATATACTAATTCACCATGATGGTATTTATTGCAATAGAGTATTAATGTCCATAAAAGTGTTTGGTTGTTCATGAAGTGTTTATATGTCGAGAAAGTGTTTGGTTGTTCATGAAGTGTTTATATGTCGAGAAAGTGTTAGTTGTTCATGAAGTGTGAATATGTCCATAAAGTTCATCGATGTCCATAAATGTCCATGAAGATTGTCAATAAATATATTTATTATTAAATTCAGTATGGCTATTTCCTTGATATTGATATGCCTAACATCAAATCATCTCACCAGTTGTCAGTATCACAATTGAGCAAAATATCACAAAAAACGTCATTCTACATGTATATTTATTTTTCAATTTTATTGTACGCATCCCGCAAGGAACGGAAAGCGCACTGCGGACAGACAACAGAAAACACTTGTCACAGAATAGTGTACGTCGGTAGATGTAAGCCGTACACACAAGGGTTTGCACGCCGTACACTCGTCGCATACTGGCAATAAATAGAAACAGAGCCAATAGTCTTTGTCCTGTTGGATGGGTCATGTACAGTCATATTCATATTTCTGAGTTTTGTTGCATAAAGCTGGATTTGATTACATTCTTATATATAAAAAAAAACCACATTCATAATATTCACTTTCAGAAACAACATATTTTAACAAAAACTGATAACACTATTTGTCGGTGTTTTAAAGTAATACCGCTCTAAGTAAAATACAGAACGTTTCTGGGCCATTCAGTTGTCCTGTTATTTGTTTGATGAGGTAAATATCTGTATCTGACAGACGGTACAGGGTCAGGACATGCGCAATCCATAACGAGGCTCAACTTAACCACTAGGACAGGTTAAGTTAAATAAAATTAAACATTTAAAATATATTTTATAAATTATATATATACAATATCCTGCCGCACTGTATTTGAAGTCCTTCGCGGCGCTCACAGCGCGGGGGGTGGGGGTGCTTGAGAATGGGGTGATACCCCCCTTCTCTCCCTCCCTCCCCCCTCTTTTTTTCAGTTCTACAGCACTCCGTGTACGACCCCGGGTAATGGTCGATTAAAGTTTATAGTGACATGCTCCATGTTACCGGGCTCCATGTTACCGGACTCCATGTTACCGGGCTCCATGTTACCGGACAACAGTCAGTCTTCTGTCACTCTTCATCCATGACTAGCTAGTGGTTCTCAGCTTTTTCCTCCTCGCCGACTCTCGCACGT
This sequence comes from Lepetodrilus fucensis, assembly GCA_032361325.1. NCBI lineage: Eukaryota > Metazoa > Mollusca > Gastropoda > Lepetellida > Lepetodrilidae > Lepetodrilus > Lepetodrilus fucensis. Next base: position 9,143 of record JAUTBV010085528.1, read on the forward strand.
GGCTGAGGTAGTGCGCATGCGCGCGCAACCCACGTGCATCCGCTCCAGGTTCGCGCGTACATGTTCTGCAGCAGAGCTTAGCAACCACCGTCGGGGTGGATGCCGCGGCGATGGTGCAGCGGACGCCACACAGGGGGGAATAGCGAGCTAGGTCGGCCAACACTCTTAATCCTAACGGCAGGCACAAGAGTTTGCATAGTGTTGTTCACCGGAGGTCCTTCCCTCCAGACGTCAGCGTCCTGCTATCGACATCCACACGCCTCCACCACCATGTCCTGATAGTTCTTGAGCACAACCTTACCCCACTCGTCCAAATACAACATAGATATGGCGGTAAGCTCGGTCGGAACACAGCACGCCTTGGGCACGGCGCTTGGATTGACCGAGTTCACTAGCGTCTGAACTATTGCATGGTTTGTGGAGTTGAGGTGTTGGTTCAACGGGAACGGGCAGTCCCCGTGACAGTAGTAGGCGTTGTAGCCAGATGGAGCCACGATCCAGTCGTTCCAGCCCACGTCGTTAAAGTCCACATACAGCGCATGTCTGCGACACTGGTTCTTCCGCTTCCGCTGTCGCCTTTTCTTCTTCTTCTTTCGGGTCTTCTTCTTCCGGCGCCCAGAACTCCTGCGCGTCCGCGAGTTAGGTCCACGACCATCGTCCGTGTACGCCACCAGCAGCGGCCTCTGCGACTGCCAGTGGCTTTCCGACAACGACGCCGAGCGGCGTAAACGCACGTGCGAGTCTGTGCTCACGCGCGGATTGTTCGTAATAAGACGAATCTCCAGCCCGTGGTTTAACCGGGGCCGCTTCTTCCATTTTAATACTGCAGAATGAACGTCAAAGGACTCCCACGAAGAGTTTCTAAGATCCACAACCTTGGTGTCAATAAGTCTAGATATACACTCCCGCCCCTCGCCCCGGGGCTGCATTATCTCGTGCACCTCCACGCGATGTCTCTGCAAGCTCGGATGCTCACTGTCAGCACTGGTGCCGTCCACAAAACTATACACATCCTTGAATAGTCGAAGTTCCGCTGCTGCTAAAGCCTCGGCGTCCGGGATATTCGACACGTTGAACCAGATTCGACTGCAAGTCCTCTTATCACATTCAGAATCGGTGCCATGCACATCTGAAACAAGAAAATACGTTCTTTAATCATATGACGTCGTGAATCAAAACATGGCTATGATAGTGAATGGTCATGGATAACAAAAGGCTATTGAGCCTTGGAATATGATATAGATCTACGACATGGTTTACATTTAAACTTTCAGGGTATTAAGTAGTCAATGATGTATGGGCATGGATAACCAAAGGCTATTGAACTTGAAGACACGAATAATCAAATGAAATATGAGATATAGTTTACTTTTACACTTTCACACTTTCAGGGTACTAAGTAGGAACTGTTGAAGGGAATATTGTTTAACGGCTGGGCATGATGTCGATGAGAATGGGCTTTGTTTTATTTTATTTTATTTTTTTTAAATGTGAGTGATTACGGAGCTTAACGTCGCTGCAGGAACCTTTTTTTTAAAAGAAGAAAGAAACTGCCCATCAAAAAAACAAATGAAGACAGTTTTCCAGACATTTTGGCAGAAAGCGTGAGAGAGCCTGGGCAATCAGATGCGTGCTGAGACACGTAACTAGACATCAGGTTGAAAGGAATTATATTTTAAACATGTTTAAATCCATTCTTACGCTTTAGTACACCTAGATCATGTACACAATGCAAAAAGCTTGCCAGGGAACGTCCGCCATTCTATTGAAACAAGGTGTGAAAAAAACTGCACGCGGACTGTTCAAAGAAGTTCATTCGACCACTGCTTACCTCGCGACGTGCATTCCAATGACTCAATACCCAATCGTTACGCCATAAGTAAACATGACGTCACTTCCGGCCAGCTTTGCGGACGTATATGGGGATGGCAGTATGTATGAGTAACTACTTCAAAGAGCATGTGGCATCCACTGGAATTCTTGTCCAGCTAGACGTTTGTGTAAGTTCATGTGATAAAATGCCAATGTTATTTTTACATTTGCTCCAGAACAAGCAGGCTACTATGCTAAACCAACATTCATTTGCCGGTCAAGGCACGATACGAATGTCCACATTTCTGCTTTAGAGAATTCTTCTGACGGATACGCAAATATTTGCGATAATCTGTCCCTTGGTAAGTTTATGAAATCATGCTTGGGAACAGATACATAGAAGTCTGATGGATCTGCCAAGAAGCTGCCAGCTCCTTTATTAATGTTCATGCATCTTCAAAAGTCCAAGGTGTCAAATCAATACAGTTTCCACAAATGCCTCTGCACCGCATTGTGCTTAAGGTATTAAATGCGTGGATATAATGTAGGTTTCTGAGAAGCTCAGAGTGTCATATCCATAACTGCACCCACAAAGATCAGGGTGTCACATCCGTAAATTATATATGTGCATCTACCAAGATAAGGGTTTTAAATCCATACATATTATGTATGCATTCAGTAACCACAAGGTGTCGATCTACCACTGATATCAGGGTTTTCAAATCCATACATATCCTGCATGCATCTGCATAGCTCAGGGTAGAAATTGAGATAACCTTAGACAGTCTTGCAAAGAGAGTTTGTTACACTTAAAATACATATTCCTGGATTAGATCATTGACGTTGATGCTAGGTAAAAATTGCATCATGTATCTTATTCGTATAAATGAAGCGGACACCCAACAATTAAGATTGAACGGGAGCGACTCTACAACCGATCGCAGGTCAAATTAAACGTGTTAAAAGAAACACCTTCATCTTAGACGATGTCATAGATTAATGGCTACGCCAGCGCCATCTTCAAGAAAAGGCAAGCGATTCATTAAAGACGTGACAAAGAAGATGCAGCAGACTGTCAGGTTAGATGCAGAAATTGTCCGCAGCCTTAAGCGATGACCGTTTGTATTGTAATGTGCGACCTCCGCATAATGCGAACACCACAGGGTTTAAGGAGAACACAAAGTCATTAATCTTAGCCGCCTTCTCTTATTAAAATGTTCTGATGTTCAAACACCAGCATCAACACTGCCTGCATGAGCGCGAGCTAAACTAACATTAGACATGCAACTGCACAAGCTCGTATTTATTTTTTTCTCCACATTTTAATCTTAATAATTTTTTTAAAGGATGGCGTCATTGCGTGTCTCATCATTGACGACTCCTGAAGGTTAGGATATGTTTGTTTCAGAGTAATTACATAACTGGACGCCTAACCCTGTAAACTCGGCCACGATCGAAACGGTCAACACTTTCGCTGTTCCTAAGATTCCAACAACTGCCCCCAAGCAGACAATGCAAACCTTGGTGTCTCCATGACCTGTTTCACCCAATGACCCCTGAAGACATACTTGCCCTCTGGCGCGAGAAGGCAAAAGGCAAATGGACTGGGTTCGTTCTGGAAGGCATTGGGAAGAAACCAGCGCTTGCGCAGCTGTTCGAGAGGTTGGTTCAAGACGTCAAATGCTGTGAGACTGTATCAGTGAGAGAAACAAACAACCAAATGTGTGGAACTCTCCTTGGCGGGAAAGCTGTGGATGAGCGGTGTCTGAACGGCCATCGAGTCACATGCCTACAGGAAGAGCTCTATACCTACATCCGCCTACAGGTAAAGCTGAAGGTTGTTCTCAAGGCTTTGAGCATCTTCGGGTTTTTTCAATGCAGAAAACCACTTTAATCCACAAAACAAAAGGGACTTCAATACTAGATACTTCCGTTTATAAATCTACGTTATTGTCAATACCTATGCCATAATTTAATTTGTGTCTAAGCAAGTTTTTTTAAAGCAATAACTATCCTATTTAGTGTTGTATATTATTTCGTATAACTATTAGACAATGTTCTATTCTTTTAGGTTTAAAATACTATGATAAACAGTAAAATTCAGAATTGACTACAAACTATATGTTTTACGTTTCTAGAGGTATGAACATAAAAACCGATGTGAAAACGTTTGTATGAAACCGCGAATATTATAAGTGCATAACCCATTAACAATATGATGAACAATTAATATGTGCATAAGCCATCGTAACATAGTTGATGCCCTTTGTTGGTGGCCCTCGGCTAAGCCTCTAAACGTGTACGATTGTAAAGTAATACACGGTTTTTCCATGTTGACAAGATGATGAAATGTCTGTCAGAGTTTGCGCACTCAGAGTACCGCGTAATGTGATAGAAGAACGGCATCAATCGATCCCACTCAGCAGCAAATACGTCGGATCGATGAAAGAAAAACGATGACTTATTAATGTTGTGTATATATCCAGAACAATTAAACTTGATGACAGGGGAACGGGTCTATTGGGACAAGTAAACCTGGGGTGCGTTCAATGAGCACAGGGCTGAGTAAGCTGCATAGCTAAACTGGTTCCCTGTCCCATGTACGCTTCATACGACTCTTGAGACAGTGGCTAGTTTGGTAAGCCGCTTGCAAACTCTTATGTCTTTTAACGTACCTCTGGCGTAGAGTTACGATGTCTCTCCAGAGTCTGTTATAGATACGTCTAACCGTTGCTTTAAGATTTTCCCAGTTCACACTGAACTGATGTCAATGCCCAATATGCTATGAACATATACTCTGGTCGCCCATCAACGCATCCTGATATATACTATATAACAACTTTATACAAGTATTTTTACCATGACTGAGCGACGACGACGTTTTCGTCCTAAACTTACTTCTTCAGATCTGCTGGTTACATTTGGCAGGTAAACTGTTGTCACTGATATACTAGTATACTAGCAACACGTATTGATATATTCCCATACTTTGATGTCCTAAACGCATACTCTGTACATGTGCTCCAGTAGCATAGTCTGATATATGATATACTCCCTGATGCATAGTATGCTATGCAACACATATTATAAATAATATACTTATATACTACGATCGCATACTCTGATATAATACCAACGCAGACATTCTGTTACGCATGTCCTTCCAAAGCATACTCTGAACTATTTCAAACGCATACTCCTACTGAACCGACGCTAAATCTAATATACATGTATCTCTAACGCATTGTTATTGGTTATACCTTAAGATAATGCCAATCTATACTGGTGCATAGCCTAATATACTAGTATGTCCAATGTATGCGTTAAGGAACTCTCACATTTTCCACTCATAGTACTCGGAGTATGTGACATACCCTATGATACTGTCAATGTATACTGGTGCATAGTATAAGGTACAGTACTACCAAGGTATGCTTTGAGATACCTGGTATGCTTTCAGATACCTACTCCAAGTTCCGACGCATAATCTTGAGGGGAAAACAATACGATCTTCCTAAAAATCATTCTCGATGATATCATCAAATAGGATATGAAAGGTATGTCCAGTAGGTACTGAAAATAATCCTGAAGACTATTCCAAGATATACTAGTAATCAGAGTCTATAGATTTACCACGTGCCGAACAAGTCCGCATGCAGAAGACTATTCCAAGATATAATAAAAGTCTATACGACGTGATGAACAAAACGATTTGATTGTCTCAAGCTATACGATGTGATACATTAATATGACCAGACATTGCTGTAAAGAATGAACACTCCAAAATATTCTCAAAGTCTATACGATGTTAGAGCTAGGACCCCAATACTGTACATATAAATCACGAACACCACTCCACGGTGCTGTCAAAGAATCCTACGCAATACATTAACATGACCAGACAGTCTTGTAAATATTCCTGAACAGTATTTCAAGATGTTATAAAAGTAAACGATGTCATGAATAAGACGAGACAACTACTGTAAATATTCCTGAACAACATTCCACTCCCGAGATATTTTCAAAATCTTTACGAGGTTAGAAATAAGACCAGACAGTGTTGTAAATATTCCTAAACACAATTCCGCGATGTTCTCAAAGAATACGATGTACCGTAATACATATGACCAGACATAGTGTAAATATGAACACTCCACTCCAAGATATTCTCAAAGTCTATACGATGTCCTAAATAAAACCAGACGGTCCAGCAAATATTCACAAACCCTTAATTCCTCAAACACTGGTTCTGGCCCAAGGTGTGCGCCACTACACAGACTGGGTGCTGTATACATGTGTTTACAACACCTGCTGCAACGTACAAGGGGGTCACGTCTATCCAATAACTCTCAGGTGTGACAAGCAAGGTAGATAACTCTGAGGTGACATTAATCATCTGTACGAAACTGTCACGAGAGAACGGTAGTGCTCCTTTCTAGCTGTTCTGTCTGTACTTTCTGTCCGACGTTGCACAGTTACCAAGGATCAACACCGCACAATGTAACTGCGCAGGCGTCGGACAGAAAGTACAGACATTACAGCTAGAAAGGAGCAGGTCCATCTACTCTGGATTTAATACAATTATTCGTGACGAATACAGGTCAGATTGCAACTCTTACGTGAGTGGCAGTGCACTTGGGTGTTTTCATAGGATTCGGTCTGTTGTGTGGCCTCCATTAACATGGCATGTAGGCCTATCTGTTGGAGAGGCGATGCTATACTATAAGTGTATGTCTATGTATGATCAGGTCGCAGAAAAAGTAGTACTCATTAATTTCGCTAATAACAATAATTGTTTTGATTTTCCTCTCTAAACATCTACATTGAATAGTAGTTTAAATTTACGAAAATAAATTGTTTACAAACATTAATTACCGGATATGATATTTATGCATAGTATGGTTCTGTTCCCTTTAAATGCGTTTCTTGTTTTAACTAACAGTGTCGTCGTTGTCGTATAAATCCTCCAGAGAAACCTAAAGCTAAACATCATCAAGTATGCGTGTAACCATTCATTGACTACTAGTAGCTCCAGGCGGACGGGATATAGGCCTGTATACCTATTATACACAGAGCGCAGGTGACCACCAACATACTGACAAGATAAAGAAAGTGATCAACTTCAGATATGGAGCCGATCTTCGCCCCTGGCTCCGATGGCGGCCGATAAAGACGTGAGCATGGAAATTAAATACCTCCCATAACGTGTTCATTGTCCGTGACGTCAGAAGTATGGAAATAGTTCGACGCATTAGAACACGACGAGATTTCATACGAGATTTAGATGTATCGAGATCGCACGAGAATGATAACGGGAATACTTAATCCGGGTGATGATGATACGGCTGTTGGTGGGAGGCCGGAGATCTTGTCGTGATATTTTATGACCTCGGAAAAAGGTCAATATTTCAGATCCAAGTGTAGTATTGGAGATTTGTGAATATGGTTTCAGGGTTTAGGTGAATACATTAGCACTAGAAATGCACGAAAAGTGAGGGCTTACCTGTATGAAAGAAACTCCGAACAGTGTTTGCAGATGTGAGTCCTCTGGCGGATGCTTTCGGGAAGGGTCCGGAAGAGCCAGTTTGGCGCACGTATTTTTCATAAAGGTCCTTCATATATTCTGGTATGTCCAGTGTCTTTTGTGGCTTTGGACGATTTTTCAATCCAAAAATGTTCAACAAACTCGCTTCGACACTTTTCAAAAACTCCGGATCTCGTTCCGCAGATTGTTTCCCTTGTTTCTTGCTACTATCTGGCGATGCCGATCTGGATTGTGAAGCTGCAAGGAGCCCTGAGCTGGTACCAATCAACGTGAGGCTAAGCAGGAGCACAAGACTGGTTGTCATGGAGACCGCGCTCATGCTGAAGTGGACACCTGGAACCAAAAGTTTAAGACATGTTTAAGACATAAGTTAAAAACATAAGTATAAGAATTAAAGGGAGAAAACTATGTCATTGCAATATTTTTTAAAAAATAAAAAATTCCTTGCTTAACTCTCTCCCTGCTGGATTAGGCACAGGCACTGCTCTTTAGGGCATCTCCGGTTGCCTTCAGCATGGAGAGCGTTAAATGTGATTAACATCCAAAGTCCTTCTGCGATGCTTACACGGTACTTATTAGCAGATCCGCAATTAAGACTTATTGCTTCAGCTCTCCAGATGTTGTAGAAGCCATGTGTTATCTGACTGGAATCCCATCCGTAATATAAAGTCTCGATGAGAAAGGTCGCACTCTGAGAGCGATATCGACCTGAATAATGAATAATCAATCATACGATTTGTCGCATCGATGACTTCCCCCTTTACTACATAGCTTATAGAAGAAGTTCAACCGTCCACAAGTACCGCAAAACCGCAAGTGCGCCGGGGAGCCAAGAACAAAGCCATTGACAGACGTAATGCGCCAACTGTCTACAGTTGGTCACTGCACTTAAGTTTTGATTTGATGCTGTGGGGATCGAAGGGTCCCAAGTGTGTGACACCTGACAGCGGAGGGAGGAGCTTGGAACGGCACCTGGGGTCACCGGGTGCACTTGTGGCTCCATTCCGCTCTTCAGGTCTTTGAACACAAGCTCGTATTAGTTGGCACGTTGTTTTTTTTGGGCACCTGTGATTCCCACCAGGTGCACATGCAGTTAATTAATAAACACACCTGTGTCAGGGGTGCTTGTTCTTGCATGTTTTACAAAATACCTTACGAAATAAGCTTGAAATGATACGAATCGTTGCTTGCAAACAGATTAAACATTATTTGGAGAAGTAACGAACATGAGGTCTTTGAAATGTATCAAAATAGCCCGGGTGCAATTTGCAAGATGTGATATTCGAGGGTAACGGGAGATATATGGAGAAAGGGTGCCCAGTGGACCCCTTGTGTTCAACTCGCATGACAACCAAGGGTTGTAAATTTCAGTGCAAGAATTGAAATGTCAGAGTCTTGAGGCATGCTCCATTAGCTGGGTGTACTAACTCTGTGTTACGTCTGACTGTTGTGGAGGCAGAATTTAACACGGCTTAGGACATATGGCACAGGAACTGCACACACGGAAGCCGGTAATAAAGCACGCCTGACATACACGACTAACCACTGTGAAATAGCTCCACATTCAAACGCTTTCCCATGCCAGCAGACACGGCATCACGTCGAAGACCCGCACCAGAGTTGTAGCGCGACCATCCTTGTATTAGAAACTCATCATCCAGAAAAAGGAGCACAACCTAGTACACACAAGTATGAATGAATATTTAATGAATGAAGGATGCCTTCCATTCATATTTATGGTACATCCTTCGAGTGTAGATTTAAAGCGTGTCTTCAATCAAGATGGCTATTAAAACATGGTTCGTGTTTTAGAGGACGCTGGTTGTCATATCTGGAGAAACGTACACACGCATCATATTCTTTAAATAGCAAGGAATAGACTGTGCTGTTAACAGTGGCAAGATCATCTTTGCATAGGTAAATGGTCATTAACGGATGTATTACATAATCGGGTAAAACTAAATTTCCCAAATAAATCGATTTTTCTTTTCTTCTTCAGAATCTTATAGAAATATGATTTCACCTAACCTCTGAGAATGGTAAGAACCATTTTCTTCATATTTTCACAAGTTGGTATACTATGAGAACAATAACAAGGTGTTATCTATTTGTTTATATATACATGTATATATGATCTTGCCACGTTCACGAGGACAGTCAATGTATCCACATAGAGAAAATAAATGTTTATAACAAGGAATGCGATTATACAGTACGATCGCATCAGTGTCCAAAATGTCACACTTCAAATTCTACTTGTGAGGTATTGGGGCCTTATACCATATTAGGGCCAGTTCAGCCTCATATATTCATCGTCTCGTGTCCACAAAACACTCAGAAGTCGAACCCAACCCTTTCCTCATCTCACTCACCCCAATGTTATTGCATTCCCTGTGGTGTTTCCCCCCCAGTTTGTTGATGTTTCAACTAAATATGATGGGATACAAAGTAATTTAATGGGTTCGTATTTAAGGCAGTTATCCCCCATGCTAAGATCACTGTTACAGATCTCACTATGGTAACGTCTTCACAGGATGTTATTTAGGTTATAAAAAAAAGTTTGAATTTTCTTTCGTTGTTATTTATTATTATTGTCATTGCTTTAAAAAAAAAGAAGAGTATTATTGTTATTATTACTGTTGATGTATTAATTGTATATTATTACAGTTATTATTTATATTCGTCGCCATAGCATCAGAAGTAGTAGTAGTAGTAGTAGTAGTAGTAGTAGTAGTAGTAGTAGTAGTAGTAGTAATAGTAGCCTACATATAATAACGTCATAATCTTATTACTGTTATTATTCGATATTTAAGTAAAACTTTAGTAGTAGTAGTAGTAGTAGTAGTAGTCGTAGTCGTAGTCGTAGTCGTAGTCGTAGTAGTAGTAGTAGTATCGTTATCAATGTATTACTGTTATTATTGATATTAAGTAAAGTAAACCAAAGTTTGGCATTTCAAATTTGCATTAGGGGCCTAAACGAGAATACATAAAGTAACGACATATAGATTAAAACATAGAAGTTTATCATCGGGATATAAATAATACACCCTATTGTTCCAGTGGCATAGTTTCTATGGTTCGCGCAGTAATAATTAATAATTAACCGTAACTTGATACCAGGAATCAATTATAGAAATAGCTACCCTTTCCGTAAGAAGCTTATAGATGATGGTTCACCATGCCAATGCTTGTATGTCGCATTGAACGTGGCTAAAAGTTAGATCTACCTTTCATTTAAAAAAATATATATATATATTTAAAAAATATTGAAAATGAAAAAAATAGAAATATTGAAAATGATGAAAGAAATGATGAAAAAAATGATGAAAAAATATATAAAAGTATACTGTTATACAATTTATAAAAGAATTGCAAATAATATAAGTTCCTCACCAGATATGCATCTCCCTATTCCTTGGTATCGACTTGAATCGAATCTCGACATAGGTAGTGTAACAGAGCATTGCTCAATCACTGCAGAGTCTGATCGCATGAAAACTCAAATCGAATTATCCTCAAAGCTTGTCCACATGTATAAAATATCCGGAGAATGAATTCTCGTGGATGGAACGACGTCTTATAGCATCACACGAGATGTGGTATGTCATTCATCTGGTGAACACATTTCACCATCTTGACTGACAGACATGAACAACTCAAGGGCAGTTAACTCTGTCTGCCTTCGCAAAGGCAAAGACCTTCTGAGTATACATAAGTATCATCTACGATACGTATATTTAAACTAGATATAGATTAACGGGAATTCTTCCAGTAAATCATATATTTGATGACTCTATTTAAAAATAGGAATATATGTACAAGCGTATGTTAAACGGATAAATTGTGTATCGTATTTCGCAAGTAATGGATTGTTTTCAAACACCTGTTTATAATGAGTGAGTGATCACACTGTTTTGATTAACAAGACAATTACAGGCAATCTCGGCGAATACGTGCCAGATTGATTGATGGGTGGTGATAGGCATATACGCATATGATGACGTGTGTTTTTCGGAAGTGTCTAATTGTTCACTCTGAGTTCGAATATCGTCGCTGGGATTTGACATCCGTGATTGTCAATCTGGATGAAAAATGACGGAAAATATAAAATCGGAGACCATTACTGATCATCCTTACTGATGTCAACACAGCGAGAGGTAGCCACCTAGCGGAAACACCTTCAAGGATGTGTCATTAATCGTAAGCCAATCAAAACTCGCGTTCTTTAAATACATATTCAAGTCCCACCATTCATCACCTCGGTACTAATACGTCATAACAAGAGAGAAGAACGTACGTATTTTAAGTGAAATGTTTGGAATTGTGTTGTCTTCCCCGCTGCTTTATGAATGAATTCGCAGCATGTTTGAGTCAAAGTTCATCGTTTAAATTGTGAAATGATTATTATTTTGTTCTGGTACTGATAGTCATTTATATTTAGAATTTAATACTTTTCCAAATATTCAGTTTTAGGATGTGCTAGTCATCAAATATTTAGCTTTTTAGTTTAAAATATGATTTATATGTATACCAATTCCTATTGTTGTTGTTTTTGTTTTTTTTGGTATTGTTTTTTTGTGGGTGTAGGATAATATATGTAACTCCGCCTTCATAATATTATGTTCAATAGATTCAATTTATTATAATATAATTTTATGTTTCTATCAGAAGAAACATTCTTCAAAAATCCTTGAACGTTGTTACGTCATGGTCATCGTCAAATATTGAGAAATGGATCATAAATTTTAAAATGTTGTAACTGCATGTCTATGTGTATCGGTACAGAACAGTAGTACAGATTCGATGGATGATAATTACGAAATATTAGCTAGCAAGTAAGTTGACAGTAGATGAGTGTACATACCTATATAGCCGTGGATATTTATCGGTCATGATATCAGTTTTGTAAATTTGTGAACACGCCTATCCATCCAAATAAGAGTTATACAACCAACAATACAAAGAAATATGAAAACTAAAATCTAATTGAAATCTAAAATGTCTTCTATCTCGACGCCCCTACATTTTAAGATCATTTCGATCATTAGACGTTGATTGTTCTTTCTATTTATACCGTCATTGAATTCATTAATGCATTTAATATCCCTCATAGGTATTAATTTAACGAAATCAGCAAATGAAACCATAGCAAAAATAGTGAAACTTAACATCGTATAGGGCATTTTGAACTCATTTGAAACGGTATGCAACATAATAATTACCTACAATAAAATAACTGATAACTGAGGGAATAGTATACAAAATACCATTTAAATGATGATGTAATAATAATAATAATAATAATAATAATAATAATAATTCATAACTGAGAGAATATTATATAAAAAGAACATGTAAATGATGTAATAATAATAATATTAATATCTCCATTTATATAGCGCCAAACTCCACACTATGTATGCTCATAGTGCTGGCATTAACCAGTTGTATTATGTATTACATATATTTCCACCTAATTGTACAAACCTTTCCACTACAACAACAAAAATGGCAACAAATGAGTGAGACACGTTTTAAAAGTATACACGATAAAAGCGTAAGATTCGTACTGCGGAAGAGCACGTCTAGGGGATGTGTTTATATATCACTAAGTACTTGAAACTGACTGAATGTAGGACACGAAGAGAAACTTATATTAGAGCAGATGCGAGCGACAAACACAGGGATACGAGGGAGACGAGTGCGAGTACAGGATAATGTCGTGTACTAGCGCGAACAGAGGATAAAGTGGCATACGAGAGTAAAGACAGGGATTTGTATCACGAAAATTGAGTGTTACATTGGCGAGTATATGGGATTCTTAGAAAGAAGAGGAAGAGATGAACAGTATATATTTCACAAGTGAATGCTAGTCGACTGGTACGTTTGTCACAAGTTATTTCACAGGGAAAGTTGGTCAATATTTAGTTTTGGAGATTATAGAGAGGATCGTTTTATATAAAGCTGTGTGTGGATTGAACGAATGTATACAGAACAAATGAATGTATACAGAACAAATAGCATTAGAACTTACGTTAGTTGCTATCTGCGAACTGTACAAAACCAAGATGGTTGCTGTGCTTTTAATGTTAAAATATAACATTTACAATTTTATATATAAAATGTAGGCCTGTGTTTGTAATGTTTGTATAATAGTTCTGGGAATTGTACAAAACAAAAGAAGGTTTTTGTGCTTTCAATGTTAAAATATAACATTTAAAATTTAAATTTAAAAAATGTGTTGTGTTTTTATACAATTAATACGACAAGAAATAACCTTGTCTATAATGGATTTTGTAAGAAGTAATAATTTATTATCATTGCAAATCCAAGCTTTGTGTTTTTCTTGTCAATATTTTAGTTATAAATCAAAGGGACATAGTGTAGCATTGAATTCGTTTGTTTCTGTTTCTGTTACAATGTATTATAAATTAATATGAATGCAGATATTAGCATTCAAAGAATATATTAAATACATTTCCTATTTTTATATACTAGTAACTTGATCCATATGTTGTACAGTACGTATATGTTCACAGAGAATGAATTACAAAATACGACTTTCCTACTAGAAACCATCTATTTATGAAATCGTAACACACCTTCGGCGTTTACTCATAAAATACATCGTATGAATTATCCAACGATTCAAACTAAGGTTTTAAAGATACTCGTAAAAAAAAACACCACTTAATTATTTGAATAAATAAACGTCAAAATATTCTTATTATAATGACCACGCACATTCAAAAGGTTGATGGCCTATTGTAATCGTTGAGTTAACCGGCTAAGCTTCGAGTGTTGTTTTAGCCTATTCGGGGGGTCAGACAACAAAACTGCTAAAACGCCTGAATGGGAACCTCGTCATTGACAGTGGTTGCCTGTTAATCAGGGCGCTCATTCCCCTCATTACTGGAAATGTTTACATTCAATACTACTAAGAACTGTTCAAGTCAGTAATCCGATTTGGGTGTCTATGATAGTTAGCAGGGGCTCACTGTTATAAATACACATGAGCTTAATTCCGCCCCACCCTCTACTTCCCCACCCCCCTCATTGCTCCCGTTGGGTATCGCATTCAGAATAAAGGCAATTTGTCTGTTTGACATAGTAAACCTCCTTTGTCCGTGTCTAGACCGTCTTGATTTAATTAGCTATTGACATTTGTTATTAATACGTGATTTATTGCTCGTAAAACTCTATTAAATTCCTAATCATGATAATGCGTAATTAATAGGTGGAAACAAATATTTGATTTACGAGTGGACTTATTAACACTAATGATAACACAATTCTTGTATTTCTGAATTGTATAAACTTCTAAATAGACAACGTCAACAGTGCTCACTGATTTCGTCTCTGTATTAAGGTCAGATATCTTAGTACCAATGCCATGTGTCGCATGCCCACTTTTAAGATACCCTCAAAGTTTTATAACCCTGCAACCTACAGCGTGACCCTAGGGCAACCCTCTGGGGCTTAGAGTTGACCAAACATAAATCACCTTCCCTCCCAAGTGCTCATACGCACATGCCCTTTCTTTTCTCTCTCTCTCTCTCTCTCTCTCTCTCTCTCTCTCTCTCTCTCTCTCGCTCTCTCTCTCTTCTCTCTCTCTCTTTCTCTCTCTCTTCTCTCTCTCTCTTTCTCTCTCTCCCCTCTCTCTCTCTCCCATCTCTCTCCTCTCTCTCTCCTCTCTCTCTCTCCTCTCTCTCTCCTCTCTCTCTCTCTCTCTCTCTCTCTATCTCACTGTGTTTCTCTTTATCATATTTCTCTCTCATTCTTTTTCACTTTATTTCATTCTCTCTCCACCTATTCTTTCTATTATCTCTCGTCGATCTCTCACTCACTTTCTCTTTTTCTCGCTATCTATCTATCACTCCAGCTTTCAGTCGTTTGACGGGTGTTCGGCATAACAATCAAGAACACACTGCGCCTCTGCAGATGTATATTAGTATTAGCCGCGTGGCTGTGGAAGCCCGCCGTAACACTGTACATATCAGTGTGTACGTCTGTACACCCACTAGATATAGTGGAGTTATTGTGAATGAAGCGTGTGCTGCGTTGTGTAGCGTCTCGTGGTATCACTAGAACTGTTCACCTGGGTATACAAGAGACGAAGTCATCTTTACCTGCCCCCCAGGCTATACGAAAACTAATATGATTCCCAGTCACTGTTAAACGATATCGCTTCATCTCATATAGCGGATGCGCCTAATAGCCTCGGTATTAAAAACATATAGATTTGGTTAAGATTCGTGCAATCATGCATTAAAATGAATCCTTTAATTTAAGTCACGAATAGTTTAAACTGAGCCACTTTTGGGGTCCGTGTCTCTTAGGCTGTTTCTCATAATATGCGTATGCCTTGTTATAAATGTTAGATTTAACGGTGTACTGCTGCAATAACGGCCAGGATATGCAGGTAGTATCGCCTATGCAAGTACGTGTTCATGGTTGAACAGGAAGAGAACCGTTTGAAACATTCCACATGTTTTTTGTTTGGCATTTTCTTATGAAACGTTTAGAAACGACAGCAGATGACCTCTGAGATATTTGCAACATTTGTGCGTTAAAGGTTTTCAGAAAGTTCAAAGTTTAGTAAATTTATTCGCTGCACAACCCTCCTTCCCTGCATTTTCCGGAACTAACTTCGCCGACACTGATATCAGCACATTGTTTTAAACATGCCAGGTACCACAACGTTGGTATACCTGGTTATGATAACACCCCACCCCCCTTTCTAAGAGTGGTAGGGTCAGATATGGAGAAGACAGGCACCCACGTCTGGTTAGCACGAAGAGTCCTAAATTGACTCTGGACCGTGTTACCGAGCGATAATGTTGTGTTACAGATAGGACAATAGTGCACCGGTTAATTTGCCTTTATCATGAACAGAGTATGAGGTTGTGGGGGGTGGGGGTGGGAGGGAGGGAGGGGGTGTTTTTGTGGGGGACGGGCTAGCAGTTTCCTGCCATAGCCTTTGTTTGTGACTGCCTATCGTCAAACTATAAACCCCGTACAGTGGGCGAAAGGCCGGTCGTACACTATGACAGTATGACAGTAGTCATACCGTAGCGCAGGTCAAACCTTGCCAGAATAACAATAAGGGATTGTCCTATTAAACATTCCTAGTAAGACGGTGTAATGTAAGATGTACAATTGCCAATTCATTAGGACTACTTGGATAACAACCAGTGTTAATGGGGCTGTCGGCGTTGTGTTCCCCACCACTGCTATACTCAGACATATTTTGTGACAAGCATTGTTGACTTGGCGTAGATATGTTTAATCGTTACGAAATCAAAGTAGATGCTAACGAGAAGCATTTGAACTAATAAACACGGGGTTATCTGTTTTTCTTCCAAATGGGTATTTACCGAAAACATTGTTCTTGATGACAATATGGCCAAAATATCACGTGAGCATTTATTTATATTTCAGTTGAGGTATGACAAAGATGTGAATGGGTTATATACACCGAACCTCAGCCTTGTTTTATTGCAACAGAGATATCGGGGGTTAAGCCCCTGTCATTTCTAGACGACTGGCTTTTCTTACAGCGTTACAGCGACTTGGACGATAAATTTATTGCAGTTGCATTACAAGTGGAAAATTAGTCCGGAGATCAAGAACTCTGTATTTTTAACCGACTGAGCGTTGTAGCTAGCTTGGCCTCGTGGTAGTGTCTAGCTTGTTTCTACCTTGTTACTCCACGTCGCAGGCGTACACGCATTTCTACCTGGCAAGTAGAAAGCCAGACATTAAGAAACGCGGGGGGTATAACGCTGGGAGACAATGAACTGTGGGCTTGCTCTACGTGACATACGCTCGTCACCTCGGAACAGGTAGCAGGTGGAGAGAGAAAAAAATAATAATAAAATAACGAAAGTCAGGTAAGTGCACTTCGGAAATGGGAACAGGTATCACATAAGAAAAAAAAAATGTGAGTTCACCTGTCGGATATAATATAATGTATAACTGTTTTTAGGACCTTTGTATACTTACGTGTGTGGGGTATGTAGTTAGGCGGGGTCCCGGGAATGTCTATATACCGGTGGGACCATGTGTATCCCAGTGGACCGCCACCGGCCACCGTTCATACTCCGAGTATACCCAACTCCGATGCGAGTATACTCACTCCGACACGAGTATACTCACTGAGAGACAACACACACACCACTATTCACGTTCGCTGTTCTCACAGGAAAACATACAGATAATATTTTTGTTGAAGTTCAGTGGCTTGTAAATTGTGCCGCTGTGCGACTTACTTTGTAGTCGGGGGAAGAGACAGGTGTAGAGTAGAGGGGAAACACACTATAACATAGGACTTGTTGGATAGGAATCCGAAACACCCCGGTATCTGTCACATGCCGCCCGCCCCCCTCACATACACGTCTTCCCCTTACCCCCCTTCACTGGGGGTAGAACGGCGTCCGGACCTCACACACATCGCCACGTTGAAGTATACTCCAGCACACTACGACGACAGCAGCGTTGACGACGTAGTGAAGCAGGTAAGGCAATATTAATAACCTCCGCCGCGTGCATTTGATGAGCGGAAATTTAACCCGCTATATCCTCGTGGTGGGGAAATATCCATGAGAGCCTGAGATGAGACCGTCACCGTATAATCAATCCCTACGAGTTTTTTTCATGAAGACGTATTGACTCGAGAGTAGACTACTAACACGCTACTCTCTTATAGATACATTCATGAAGCATGTTTTCATATCGCGCCCGTAGCTGATTGTTCTGGCTGCTGGCGATATGTTGAAGCAGTGCGTCGTCTGATTGGCTAGCTTGCGTTCGCGGGTCCCGCCTGCCCTCTTGTGTCTGTTGAGAGGCGTGCGAGTAGACCCGAGTACAGAAGGCTAGGACGAACACCCGTGGTAGCCTCCCGTCCCCAGGTAAGAGGGGAGAGAGACCCTCGCCGTCTCCGCCCGTCTACGTACACTACCGCAGATACTCCGACGTCCGGAAATCCCGTCACTTGCTGTCTCACCCCCGCAGACGTTATCCGCGCGACGTGAACCTCCCCGCTGCGTGGCAACATCGCCGACGGTGGCTCCACAGACGTTACGTACTGCCGTTCCTGTCGTCGTCGTCGTCGTGGTGGTGCAGCTCCACAATGAGAACTAGGACTGGTTTTATATCACGGCGTACCCGCAACGATATCCTGGCGGAGGCTTCACTCTAAACATAGTCAGTGGGCTCCGCTGCGTTGGTTCGGCTAGTTGTGACTGCCTTGCACCTTCTCTATTATATTCGTCGCTGTAGTAGATACAGACTACTGTAGCGGAGCTCGAGTCGCGCTATGTTATAGCTGCGGGGATAGAAACGTGGTAAAAGCATCGTTACAAGCACAAAGCGATTGCTCATCAACAAGCTGGATAAGGGGGGAAGGCATTTCGTGAAGGACTATTTCCTTGTTTACCAAGCGGTCTCCGACTGATGTTCAACGTCTTCACGGTTCTGATGTCAACACGGGATGTTAAAAGACCTGTATTTATGAATGACAGATAAGGAGCAAATGTTAAAAAGACGAAGTCCTTCAATTTCAACGACACTCGGCCACATAGCGTGATGGGACGGGACGCCAATCTTCGTCTTCCCGACCCGCTACAATAAGCACACAGACAACAGTCCACTGGAAGCCGCTCAAACAGAACACCGGCTATCATCAATAATAAAAACGTAGCTCATTGAACGTTAATGTACCCATAGTAACGGACCGGGTATTTAGTCCCTTTTAATTCATATTTAATCTTTATTGTCAAGTGTACTTCAGAAAATTCAGAATTACCCTAGAATTGATTTAGAGGGCAGCGGATGTCAGCTTACAGCTGTTTTCTTGCGTGGAGATTCCATATTACCCGCTCAATGTGCCGTGTGCCATAGTGCACGACTGGCTAGTCCGCAATTATTATGTCAAGAGAATATCGAAAATTACTATTGAAGAACATATATTTTCCATTTTTAATTAGTTTACTTAACATGCTTATTCTATGTTTGTATTTCCACAGCATCGAACATGGGATATAATACTGTAAATCATGAAATTTTAACGAGCATAAAACTTTAACGAATTAAACGAGTTGCTCTTAGACGTTAACATTTATCTTTATAGATAATATTATGTAAAATATCTAAAACAAATAAAAAATAATAATAATCTTTAAAAAAGCAAACTATCCTGTGACATCCCATCCTCGAAAACACAGGCCATTATGACTACACTGGGTTAGTGTAGTAATACTGGTCTGCGTTTTCGAGGATGGTGACATCCTTGAACCTATGCTATGCTATTCCTTGACACTCCCCTATGGAGGAATAAAAATATATATATATTAGTGTTATAAAGGAGCGCTTCCTTCCATGACAATTCAGAGCTATTTTCCAAATTGACTTGACATTGTTTCATTTGGACTCACTAAATATTCATTATAATAATACATATATAAAAGAACTACCATTTGACATAGAACAGCTATAGGACTACTCGTCCTCTCTACGTGAAGCAGTATGGAATTGTATGCCCGACATAACTTGTACCAAAAACGTGTTCTCCCAACACTAACTGTGACGCCATCGTGATTTCATAGGTTACCTAGCTATACTGTATACGTTCACCGTAATGTTGGTCAATGTTATTCATGAATGAAAGCCGTTTTAAATGCTGGTTTCCTGTCCTAAGGCATTAACTTATCCCTGCTGTAGGCAATAGGTGACGCCCTTACACAGTATACATATATAGAGAGTGTGATTTATCCAGATTGTATCGTATAGTTAAATAGTTGCACATTTCTAGTAAATTAACTGTTGTATAAAATCATAAAATGATTATTTAATATACTAGTATAGGCCTACATTAAATTATTTTAAAACGCTAAACAAATATTATTTTTTCCCCTTATCAACTGTACGTGTCGAGCATAGTCCAGAGTTTTAGTCATCGCTTCTTTTCTGAGAGACATGTAAAGATATTCCAAAGCAAAAATGTATTCCTCCTATCTCCTTTTATTTCTATTCGACCGACAAGAAGTCCTTCAATAGAACAACATTACAAACGTGTCCAAAACGAAGTCTCTATTGAAGTGGCCGTCAATTTCTTTCTAGACGCTAAATGTCCTTCTTGTCATCGGTGTCCGCGTGTTTCAATGGCGGATTTCGTTATCCTTCCATCTGAACACAATCGAAGAGAATCCAACACCATGACACCTGTTGAAGTCCCAGTGCTAGAAACTCTACCCGGTGTCTACCCAGAAACTCTACCCGTGAATCTGGCTAAACTATTCCCCGCCCACCACGCCCATTCTTTCGTTTGTCCAACCCGGGTGTATGTGCCGTTTTGAACGGGTATGAGAATTTGTGTTGAACAACACTGAGGCCCGCTTGTTCTAACCAACATCAAAGCTATATTCAAGCTTGTTGGAGTCTTCTTTAACGTTAGCCACCAACGTTAAATTACAGCGGTGCTTGCGACGGGATTCAGATGCGGAACTCCAGAGGCTGCACAATTCCGTCGGGAAGTCCATGCTTCTGGCGAGTCCAAGATGGCACAAGAGGGGCTGGGGTTCATTTCGACTAGGGACTGGCTTAAGACTCGGCTCGCTTCGCGGACGTGCGCCCCGGGCCGAATCGACACACCTGTACTAGACACACAGGTGGGACAAAACTCGGGGGGTATCCTGTGTCTAGTTTCCAAGCTTCTACGACGAGAAATGCAAATATGTTGTACACGGCAATTCGTCAGCCGAAAAACACACACACATAAACGCACAGCCCGGCTGGATTTTGTACTGCTTATCCCCGATGGTGCCAGATCGTCACGTGTGTGTGTGTAAAGTTGAAACCCCTGAAAGTGAAAAGTCGGAGAGGGGTCCTAGTTTGTGGATGAACAAATACGACCGAGGCCCCCACTTGAGGCGACGTTACCATACACTACCTGGCCGTGTGGTGTACTAGACACTGTAGCTAGGGGGATAGAAATCCGTTATTTACAGCTTAGTCTTTTACAGAGTACCCTTATCATGATAGAACAGATTTGGCCCCGATTTTGTCCACAAACAAAATCCTCAGATGTAAAATTCAGTTTGTAAATTGACTCGGCGGAGGTTTTTTTTCCTAAGATGAACTCTTTTACAAAGTACCCGTAACATGACAGGACATATTTGGCCCCGATTTTGAACCCCCCCAAAAACAACAACTGAGATTTAAAATTCAGTTTGTATATTGACTCGGCGGAGTTTTTTTTCCCTAAGATGAACTCTTTTACAAAGTACCCGTTACATGACAGGACAGATTTGGCCCCGATTTTGAACCCCCCCCAAAAAACAACAACTGAGATTTAAAATTCAGTTTGTATATTGACTCAGCGGAGGTTATTCTTAAGATACAGTTTTCCGTTATTTACTACATGTACAAAGCACCCCGATTAGTGTACTTATGGAAATTAGGGAAAGCCTGTCCAAACAATATGACAGCAAGTCTTTTATGCCGTTGGTGTGCTTTGAAAATTGGCACACCGACTTCGTGGTGTAAACTTTCGAGCGCCTGCCACGGAGTGCGGAAGGTTGGTATGTCAAACCCAGTTTGCCTACGGCGGCGTCATACCTAAAGATGTTTACCTAAAAATGGTAGTTGATGTCACCCTGCTCAGCATAAAGGGAAGTTTACAGCAACGGCTGGTCCCTCAGAGTCACCTTACTGTGTCTGAGTGGGATATTCTTTTTAACTGCGACATTAATATTCTAGAGTGAGCTAGCACTCTAAAAATGACTGGTGGAAATCCAGCCTAGCACAAGCAGACAATAATATACACCGCTCTCATTTGAAAATTAGGTAATACGAGGGAAGAAGAAGAATGTTTATTAAAGTGTCTAGCACATGTTACATAACATTTGGCATAGTGTTCAACTAACCATCATAGCGGCTGCAAGTGCGTCATGTCTATTTTTAGCATTTCGAAGAATATCATTTAAAACTAGGAATTCCGGTGATAGGCTAACAGAAGTCTATGCCTTATAGTGACTAAACATCCAAGGAAAATCTTAATATGATGTTACAAAGGATCGTATCCTTAAATTTCTGTTTGATTCAGAGATGAATTATGTTGATCAGCATGGTTCACGGGTAATAAATCGTGAGGCAACGTAATGTAGGTAAAAAAGACAATAATCATGCACATTTCACCTACACGCTTATCACCAAAATCAGTAAACTGGGTACGTATATAAATATAATTCGCTCCACTTGCAGCGCCTATTAAGTCCATGTCCGATCAAAATTGAACACACAGATTTGATCGCAGCAACCGGAGTGTGTCTGGAAGGTATAGTTGCAATATAGAGTATTCATTAATGACAGAATGTTGACAGTCTCAGAATGACACAACCTTCCCCAGACCAGAGGAAACTTACCAGTGTACAATAATAATGCTTTACAAATATTCAAATACCTTTATCCATTGTTCATATATCTAAATAACTGATGTAATTCTGTTAAAATTCAAGAACGTCTAGCATTCAAAATATCAATATTTTCCTTCCACGTGATTCCACAAGTGACGACCACTCATCATGACACCGGTTCCGTTGGCAGCTGGTTGCTACCAGAGGGTGGAAAGTCCATTTCATGATGAAAATTCACGTTCGTTTCATCCAGGTTTTTGTTGGATAATAAAGCTGACACCAACTTGTAATTCAGCAATGCGGTTAATTCTTTCAAGTTTACTGTGAGCCTCTCTCTCTCTCTCTCTATTTTAAAGTACAGCCTGTGTCTTTGCATCTAATGAACACGTGTCCATTTGTCTTTCTGTCCTTCTCCATCACACGCCCTGTGACTGGTCTCCGCCTCATAACGCTCAAAGCGTTGGTCAGAGATATACAGTACAAGCCCATAGCGCACGACTGACGAAAAACCCGACGAAAATAATTCCCCGGCTAACGTCTATAAATCTCAGACTGAGAACACCTGCGTACAGGGATGTGGGTTTTATTGTGCCCCATGTTCCCACAAAACGCCGAATTGAACTCTGAATGCATTACCTAGGGCCAGGTGTGTGGACGGTCATTTACTGTGGTGTGCTCCACAGGTTAGTGCTTAATAAGTAAGCTCCGTGTTAATTCGACCGTCGGAACGCGCACCGATAACCCGGGCAACACGAGAAAAATAACCCTCCGATGCCCCTGTTTATTTGCTATCCTATTGATGCCCCCTGTTTATTTGCTATGTTAGTGATGCCCCTGTTTATTTACAAATATATTGATATACGTTTATTTGCTATGTTATTGATGCCCCTGATTACAATGCTATTGATGAGTTTATTTGCTATGCTATTGATGCCCCTGTTTATTTGCTATGCTATCGATGCCCCTGTTTATTGGCTATGCTATCGATGCACCTGCTTATTTGCTATGCTATCGATGCCCCTGTTTATTTGCTATGCTATTGATGCCGCTGTTTATTTGCTATGCTATCGATGCCCCTGTTTATTGGCTATGTTAGTGATGCATCTTTGTATTTGCTATGCTATTGATGTCCCTGTTTATTTACAATGCTATCGAGAGGTCTGTTGAGGCCCGTGTTTCTATCTGTTGGTGTTCCGGCAGTGAAAGGCTCGGAGTCAATTAAAAGTATCAGAACTCGTTCTCTCTACATCTCTCTCCCGCTCTCAACACAAACGTGTGTGAAGTTAAGGAGCGAGTTTATTTTTCTTTTGTTGTCAGACGCCGTAAACTATGATACATGCAATAACAAACAGTCTTCGCGCTGCAACGCTATATAACGGCGATTAAAGAGACGGTGCAACAACAGTTTGACTTCGTCTGGAAGGGAGCACACCCGCTGGATAGCACGCCCACTGGCATCTCAGAAAGAAAACCAGTTTAGTGGTAAACGCATGGCGGATACATACTAGTATCTACTAGTATTTTAGTATGTTTAAAATAACCTAATAGTAATTTTGTTTAAGCGGTGCTGTGCATAGAGAATAAGATTATCACACGTTGAGTACGATCTTAATAAAAATGTTTCGTAATCTCTGAATCTGGTATAGTCTACATTCTCTTTATTAATGGGGGGGGGGGGGGGGGGGGGGGG
>JAUTBV010085529.1:0-19101 GCA_032361325.1 Lepetodrilus fucensis
CAGCTGCACGCGGATAATTGACACGCGGCGTGAACCCGCGCTCCGCACAGAACCTACGCCGCGTATCAATTACCGGTTAGCTAAGCGTTAGAAGTAAGAAGGATAAAATGGAACTGGAAATCAATATAATAGATGCTTTTACTGATTCAGTATTTAAAGGTAATCCCGCTGCTGTAATAATCACAGACAAATGGCTTTCAGATAAACTTATGCAATCGATAGCTTCGGAGAACAACCTTTCTGAGACAGCATTTCTTGTAAAGTATAATATTAACTCATACGGAATTCGTTGGTTTTCACCAATCACAGAAATTGCTTTTTGTGGTCACGCCACTCTAGCTTCCGCTTTTGTTTTATTTGAAAAACATCCTGATACTCACGTTATTAAGTTCTCTGCTAAAGCAGTAGGTGAGTTATCTGTTATGGAAACTGAATCTGGCTATATCCAAATGGATTTTCCAAATACTAAGCCTGAAAAAATAGAGGCTATACCAGAAGCATTAAAGCATGGTTTATCTGTTAAACCTATCGAAGTATATCGAAACGATCAGGCATATTTTGTCATATACCCATCTGAACGCAATGTTCTAGAAGTCACTTGTAACAATGAGATTTTAAAAGAACTAGCACCCTACGATGTGGTAGTAACATCTGAGTCCAGTTCAAATATTTATGATATTTGCTCAAGATATTTCTGGCCTGCTAATGGTGGGAGTGAAGACCCTGTTACAGGTTCTATACATACAGGACTAGCGCCATTTTGGTCTGAACGCTTAAACAAGACAGAATTAGTTGCTTATCAGGCTTCTGAGCGAGGTGGAAATTTAAATTGTATTGTAAATGGAGATAGAGTTTTAATATCGGGTAAGGCAGTGCAATATTTAAAGGGTAGCATCAGAGTTTAATGCAAAAAAACATCTAACAAAAGGCTCCATGCGGACAAATGACACGCGGCGTGAACCTGCACTCCGCACAGAACCTACGCCGCGTATCAATTACCGGTGAGCTAGACGTTAGGCTCAGTTTTAAGCGTTACGCGTTTAAGGGGTAAAGTGCGGTTGTTAGTTTTCGTTTTGGCCTGTTGTTGACAGCACTCTTCTGC
Organism: Lepetodrilus fucensis; assembly: GCA_032361325.1. Taxonomy (NCBI): domain Eukaryota; kingdom Metazoa; phylum Mollusca; class Gastropoda; order Lepetellida; family Lepetodrilidae; genus Lepetodrilus; species Lepetodrilus fucensis. Next base: position 1,103 of record JAUTBV010085529.1, read on the forward strand.
AAGAATTCTGGCTACCGATTGATCACCTTGCACATTTCACACGCAATAAGATCTTGTCGGTATTTGTTTTGAGAACAGTTTTTCCAATTGTACGTTTGACACTTGAATGGCAAATATTGCCATTATATGCCATTGTTGTTATTCTTATCCAGAATGGTCAACGAGGTATTGACGTTGTGGCAAGCATGAACATTTCACTGCCCGAGCAGATGAGAGATTGGGTTCAAGATCAAATCGAGAAAGGTAAATATTCCAGCAGTAGCGACTACGTTCGAGACTTGATACGGAAGGACCAGGAGAGTCGAGACAAAGTACAGGCCATGCAAGACGCAATTACCAAAGGCTTCGAGAGTGGTAATCCCGAGGATTTTGATTTTTCCAAATTTAAAAAAGCAATGCTGAGTAAAAAGCGATAGTGGCGAGTTATCGATTTTTACCTGCAGCATGTGATGATCTTGAAGACGTTTGGGACTACACGACTGCACATTGGGATGTTGAGCAAGCGATTCAATATACAGACGAAATAGAAACTGCATGTGAAATTCTATGCGAATCACCACTGATGTGTCACGAGCATGATGAATACATTCCATCCGTGCGAATACACCCTCACGGAGAGCATCTAATAGTCTACGTGATTGATGATAAAGGCATACTGATTGTCCGTATTCTACATTCGCATATGGATGTAGATAAGCAACTGACAGAAAACTGAATAAACTGACAGAACCTTGCGGAATTGCCGGGTATACTGAAATCGGCGTTGTAGTGAAAATGGTATTCAGAGTGTGCCTGCATTCTATATAGACGAAGTAGGCGAAATAGACGAAATAGGCGAAGTAGGCGAAGTAGGCGAAATAGACGAAATAGACGAAGTAGACAAATTTATTTGTTGTATATCTGGCGGTGCCGTGTTGCGGTTTACAAAGTCGAGTCAAAGCCGAACAAGTCGCTGCACTCGGACAATTGACACGCGGCGTGAACCTGCACTCCGCACAGAACCAACGCCGCGTATCAATTACCAGTGAGCTAGGCGTTCGGCTCAGTTTTAAGCGTTACGCGTTTAAGGGGTAAAGTGCGGTTGTTAGTTTTCGTTTTGGCCTGTTGTTGACAGCACTCTTCTGCAAGAATTCTGGCTACCGATTGATCACCTTGCACATTTCACACGCAATAAGATCTTGTCGGTATTTGTTTTGAGAACAGTTTTTCCAATTGTACGTTTGACACTTGAATGGCAAATATTGCCATTATATGCCATTGTTGTTATTCTTATCCAGAATGGTCAACGAGGTATTGACGTTTTGGCAAGCATGAACATTTCACTGCCCGAGCAGATGAGAGATTGGGTTCAAGACGAACCAGAATGGGTGATCAATTACAAACAGAATCAGTGATCAAATTGGGCCGGAATACGCATCAGGCAACTGGCACTGAATCGTATAAGCATTAAATTAGACGAACGGTAACGGGCTTGCATTTGGGTGCGGGCCGCGGGTATTACGAGAATGGTAGGAGACTCTCAATCATACTGTTAGGCCTAAGAAATAACTTAACCCTTCGCCAGCCTGAGACACCAATCCTAGCGCACCGATAAAGAACACCAAGTATGAACATATCACCTGTATTTTGTTTGTTCTTTTAAAGCTTGCCACGGCTCGCCAAATCTGAACTGTCCATAGCAAAAAGAGAAGACTCCCTGCGATCAGAATCACTGACAACGGGGAGCTATGGTGAAGTAAGTTGTAGAAATAAAACATCGTTAACACGATTGCCATAACCCCGGCCAATGAGTAGGTGTAGAAAACTATAATCACGGAATCCTTGTAGTCAAATCTAATGCCCACTAACCGCCATGATACGACTAACGCGAAAGCCACAAGTAAAAATAATATGATATTCATCACCATAACTCTTCCTGCAATAGACGCTGTATTCGTAAACTCCATACCAACGCGATCTGATATTGCCAAGAGAATAAACAGCAAGACTAGCTGACAAAATATGAAGAATGAAAATGCAGCCTTGAAGCTCGGATTCTTGCGAACCCTTTCCTTGAGAAACCCCCTTGGATGCGAGAGCAGAGAAACAACATCATTAACATTCAAATGCTTAAGAAAAGACGCAGTGTGATCGGTAAAATGACATGACATGGGAGCCTCGTAACAGAGGATAGCAATGAATTAACAATGATACTGTAATAATATACTGTAGTCAAATTCCAATACTCTGAATTTCGCTAAGGCAGGAGCCTAGGCTGTATTCTCTTTAAATTGACGGGGTGTTATTTTTACGTTGTCTATTTTATTGGTAATAATTGATGCGATTAGTGAGGGTCTGCTCAGGGTTGGCGCATAATTGTAGTGTTCGCACGAATGCGGTTCAGTGGTACAAATCTTTAATAGTAATACGATAGTGCACCTAACCATCAGCTTCACGCGGACAAATGACACGCGGCGTGAACCTGCACTCCGCACAGAACCAACGCCGCGTGTCAATTGCCGGTTAGCCAGGCGTTATGTCCCACAAATTCAAAGCTGCAGTGATTTATCCCACTTAAAGGCATGAGGGTTTTGTTCCCACTCATGAGATGCACAGTCTGTCGTCAATTCGATGACATAGCCATCCACATCACGAGTATAAAACGAGTGAGAAATATTGTGATCTATGCCTGTACTAACAGGATATTCAGCATCTATTAAATCCTGATAGATCATTTTTAAAGCCTGCGTATCTTCAATATTAAATGCAATGTGGGCTAATCCACTTTGTTGAATATCCGTTAACGTGATACTAGGGTCTTCAACCAGGGCTAGTTCATGATTATAGAGACCGCTACTATAGAAATTCATACCACTACGATGCCCCACACGTTTCAAACCTAGTATGCCAGAATAAAATTTGTCTGCTTGTTTCAGATTTTTAACACGCAAGGTAATGTGGTTAATGCCACCTTTAATAGCCATAGTAAACTCCTCACAATTGCAAATATGACAAATCGGGTCCTTTTGGTACGATACCTGCCGGATTTAAAGCTTTCATTGAATAGTAGCCTTGCTTAATATGTTCAAAATTAACCGTTTCAGAAATTCCCGAATAATTATAAATCCTCTTCATATACGCCAACACTCTTGGATAATCATGTACTTGTGCAAGATTTGTTTTAAATAAACCATAGTAAGCAACATCAAAACGAATCAAGGTTACAAAAGCTCTTATATCAGCCTCTGTTATTTGTTCTCCTACTAAAAACGTACGATTATGTAAATGTTGCTCTAAATATCCCAAGCTTTCAAAAACCTTCTCAATAGCCTCTTCATATGCCAACTGATCTGTAGCAAAACCTGCTTGATAAACGCCATTGTTAAAGCGGTCGTACAAATAATTATTGATGTGATCAATTTCTACTTGTAAAGAATCTGGGAATAAGTCAATTGTATTATCTGCCAATTCACCAAAGCCATTATTAAGCATTCGGATAATATCAGCGGATTCATTGTTCACGATGGTTTGCTGCTTTTTATCCCATAGTACGGGGACAGTCACTTGCCCTGTATAGTCTGAGTCAGCATGAGAATAGAGTTGATGAACATAGCGGTAACCGTAAAATGGTTCATGGTCAGCGCCTGAATAGTCACCAAAAGCCCAGCATTGTGCTCCTAGAAACGGTTCAACTACGCTAACGGAAATAATATCTTCAAGTTTTTTAAGTTTGCGAGCCATTAAAGTGCGACTTGCCCAAGGGCAAATTAAAGCAACATATAAATGATACCGAGCCGATTCAGCGGCAAATCCAGCTTTGCCTGTTGACCCTGCTGATCCATCAGGGGTAATCCAATTTCTAAATTGTGACGATTGGCGCAAAAAACGACCATCTTCATCACTTGCCTGAACAGGGTGAAATTCTTTACTCCATTTACCATTGATTAACATTTTATATTCTCCTAAATTTTAATATTGAGCCAGAAAAACACTGGCTCAATATTAGATGACGGATGTTAGCGGTTTTTACTGATGATGGATTTTAGAGTTATAGCCCCGTTACCCAGCAAACTTTGAGCAATTAATGCCACAATCAAAAATAAAGGATATTCCCAACCACCCCCTTCATTTGTGAATAACCAGCCTTTAGCACCATGTACCAAGACAATAGTGCCAATAAGAACAGGAATAAGTGCCAAGGAAACAAACCTTGCTTTAATGCCGAATATCAGCATGGCACCGCCCATAAGTTCTATTGCCATCGTCGGATAAGCAAACCAGCCAGGTACTCCGAGAGAGGCAAAGAAATCAACGGTTCCTTCAGGTGTAAACACGAATATTTTTAGTAAAGCGTGTGCTATGAACATGGTGCCAAGACCAATGCGTAAAACGAGTGCTGCATAAGGTGTTGTTGTTTGAGTAGTCATGATGTATCTCCTAAATGATGGGTTTCGTTAAAATTGCCAGATTTATTGATTCTCATGTTTCTGACATGTTTTAAGTATTGGCTAAGAACAGATACAAGACAATACGGTACTATATTGATATATTGTCTTCATAATGGAGACAATAGGAATTAAAAGTGGATAAACTAGCTTGTATGAAGGCATTTACAGCGGTTGCGGATGCTGGCGGGTTTTCTAGTGCAGCACGGCGGTCAAATTTAACAAAAGCCCTATTAAGTAAATATGTGGCACAACTGGAGGAATCACTAAATGTTCGTTTGTTTAACCGCACCACACGTCAAGTCTCTTTAACTGAGGTAGGCAGGGCTTACTACACACGTTGCATCCCTCTACTTGAGGAACTAGATGAGCTAGAAGCCGTGGTTCAAGATATACACACAACTCCAAGTGGTGAACTAAATATTAGTGCCCCCACCTCATTTTCAGAAATCCATTTAATGCAGGTGGTATCTAATTTCACTAGGCAGTATCCTGATATTCGTATCAATATGGTATTAACAGATAGAGTTGTTGATATTGTCGAGGAAGGCTTTGATCTGGCATTGCGTATTGGCATTCTCCCCGATTCAAGTTTAATTGCACGCAGGCTTTCCACTATTCGCACTGTAGCTTGTGCGTCACCAGAATATTTACAACAATATGGAGAGCCTGATTGTCCAGAAGATCTGTTACACCATTCGTGCATCATTGACACTAATTATAAGAGTGGCATAACATGGCAGTTTGAGTGGGATGGAAATGTACAAAGCATCAGTATTCAAGGGCGATACTACATTAACAGTGCGGTGGCAGTAAAAAAATTAGCACTTGCTCATAATGGAATAGCACTGTGTCCTACTTTTGTTTCAGGGAAAGCGATAAAAGATAAAAAACTCAAAATAGTTTTATCCAAATATAAAATAGAGACATTTGGTTTACATGCTGTATATTCAGACCGTCGGCATTTGTCAACAAAAGTACAATTGTTTATAGCATTACTTAAAGAGTATTTTTCAGAACATTCTACATGGGACAAATAAAGACATAACAAGACGTTCGAAGGGACATTTTTATTCAGCGGCGGATTTAAGTTTTGTGAATTCTATAAAGTATTTCATGGAGTTAAGTTCATCGTTATCGGTCCAAAAAGCCCCTCAACTTGGCGTTAGATGTGACAGGAAGTCCCTTAAGATTTGTGGTCAACCATATGGATCAACTTTGACACGGCGAACTACTTAGATATTGACTCTTGCAGGCGATAACTCAGTGGAAAAAGCAGTTACTTAGCGGTGCGCCGGATGTGTATGGCAAAGGCGTCAAGGTGGCAGAGGATACTGAGAAAAGCATGCGGGAGCTGCATGCCAAAATCGGTCAATTGAGCATGGAGAAGATCGGCAGGTGTCCTGTTTTTAGAACGAGGGCTCGAAAGGATCCACGGCCCAAGAGGAAAGAACTGGTGAGCGCTCAGGAGAGCCTGCCAGTGAGCGGCAGTGTGAGTTGCTGGATATCCCTCGCTCGTCGTTCTACCACGCACCAGTACCCATCAGCGATGAAGAATTAGAGTTGATGAGGCTAATCGACAGGTGCCACTTGGAGTTGCCATTCTATGGCTCTCGGCGAATAAGAACATGGCTGTTTGATGAACATGGCCTGACAGTTAACCGCAAGCGGATACAGCGGCTTCTACGCACAATGAGCATAGAAACACTGTACCCGAAGCGCAATCTGAGTCTGGCTAATCAGAAGCACAAGGTGTACCCGTATCTGCTGCGCAATCTTGTTATTGATCGTCCAAATCAGGTTTGGTGTACAGATGTGACCTATATTCCAATGGCCAAAGGTTTTGTGTATCTGGTGGCTGTGATGGATTGGTATTCACGCAGAGTTCTGTCCTGGCGAGTGTCCACGACAATGGATACCAGTTTCTGCATTGAAGCACTTGAAGAGGCCGTGGAGATCTACGGTGCACCTGAGATATTCAACACAGATCAGGGCAGTCAATTCACCAGTGAAGAGTTCACAGGTATGCTCAAAAGCAACAACATCCAGATCAGTATGGATGGTAAAGGCCGTTGGGTCGATAACGTATTTATAGAGCGTCTGTGGCGCAGTGTGAAGTACGAAGAGGTGTACCTCAAGGCGTATGACAGTGCAGGCGACGCGAGGCGCTCACTATCGGCCTATTTCGAGTTCTATAACAGCAAACGTCGGCATCAATCACTTGACGAACTGACGCCGGATACGGTCTACTTTGAATCAGCGGTCATGATGGCTGCATAACCCTGGGAAGGCGTTCATAACGCTGTCCAGCTTTTGGGGTCCACTACTACCATACAGTTGTCACACGGCTGAGTAAGTTAACTAAAAATCCAGATGACCAGTGAATCCATATCCACGCGCAAAGCCAGCGTTGTTGAATTGAATGAGAATTATCAGACAGAGCGTTTGCTGTATCTGGTTTTTTTCCTCGCAGGCGCACCTGCCCTCGTATACCAGGTAGTCTGGCAGCGCGCGTTGGGACTGTATTTTGGAGTGGATATATACTCCACCACGGTCACTGTCTCGGTTTTTATGATCGGGCTCGGCGTCGGATCGGTTTTAGGAGGCTGGATAGCCGACAGAGCAACACGACTTGCTGTCACCTACGCTGTCATCGAAATATTGATTGGCCTGATTGGGCTGCTAAGTCTTTCCACGATGTCTACCGTCGGTGAGCTTTTTGCTGGAAGCCACCTGCTTGTACTCATTGCCATAAATTCTGCATTGCTGTTTATCCCTACCGTATTGATGGGCATGACTCTGCCAATCATGATAAAGCTGCTGGCAAACCGGGATATTGCGATTGGCCAGGTAATCTCCAGATTATATGGCGTAAACACTCTGGGCGCTGCTCTGGGAGCACTGGTTAGCACGTATCTTCTAATGGGCCTGCTTGGTTTTGAAGGCTCGGTACGTACTGCGGCAGCACTTAACATAGCGCTAGGCGTTGTCGTTCTGATTTTTGACCACTTGGCAGCCTCGAAGAATCCCGGCCCGCAGACGAACAACCAGTTTAACTCCAAAGAACAGCAAACTGATAACCCACAGTCACTGACCAGGAACAGTTCCAGGCCATCCAATGGTACGACTAATACGGCTCGGCCAAACGCCATCTTGCTATTTGCATTCTTGTCCGGTTTTATTGCATTGGGTTTTGAAATTGTACTGTATCGTGTTATCGGGATTATTTTGCACAGCACCGTGTATGTATTCGGAACACATTTGTTCGTCTTCCTTACTGGAATTGCAGTCGGTTCGTTGGTAGCGGAAAAACGTATTACAAAAAACAACAATTTGGCACAATTTGGCATTTCGCAAATCCTTCTCGCTGCATTAACTTGCATACTATTTATTTCACTGGCTGGATTGACCTATATGCCAGGCATCAAACACCTGCTCGCCGCCTCGTTCTACACCTACTTCCACCCCTCAATAGAGCTGGTGTCGGGCGAAATAACACCCGTATCACTATATTCTCTGCTGGATATATTTTTCTGGACAGCTCTACTAGTGTTTCCATTTGCGTTTTTGATGGGTTATGGATTTCCTAACCTGTTGGCGGAGGGTGGGCAGCGTTTTTCCTCCCTTGGTAAATCTATCGGATCTATGTATTTCGCTAATATACTAGGCTCTGCCCTGGGCGGGATCGCCACCGGCTTTCTGTTTCTGTCAGCTGTCGGCACAGAGGGTACTCTTCGTATACTGGCGATTGCTGCCAGTGTAAGCGGTATTATCGCATGGTATATTGCAATACGGTCAAGCGTGATCAATACGAAGCTGCAGCACGTTTCGACACCCAGTGGTCACGCGATAACCCGCAGTCGGTTATTTGTACCTATAGCTACACTAATGGTAGTGACGACCACTGTTCTGTTTTTTCCAGAACGTAGCAGTATTATAAAAGCATTACATCTAGCTGATTTCCCATCGGTACAATTCACCGCTATAGAGGACAAAACAGGGGTGCTGGCGCTACGCACCCAGAGCGATATAATTGCTTTCAAACAAGAGAAAAAACTTCTCGACATTGAAAGGCTCTATATTGACGGATCCACCCATGGATTCACTACTGGCGCTAATGTAGGCATTGACCACGAAACCAGCCTGGCACTTTCAGCAAGCTCATCACCGAGACACGTACTTTCTATCGGGCTGGGCGATGGGCGTATGGCCGCTGCCGCCGCTATTGATCCGCGTGTTGAAACTTTGGTAATTGTTGAGTTAAAGCAGTCTCTTCAGGCGCTATTGGAGCCAACTCGACAGGGCAAAGTACTCTCAAAAGCCTCTGACAAGATAACGCACATCGTTGATGACGGCAGGCGTTGGCTATTGGCAAATCCGGACGAAATGTTTGATGCCATCATCATGTTCCCATTACACGCAGCACACGCAAACAGCGGCAGTCTTTTTTCAAAGGAGTTCTTTTCAATACTTTCGAAACATTTAAACCCAAATGGCATCGTATTCTTCAAGAATGCCGATTATTATTCCACGCCAGCAACATTTGCTTCAGAATTTTCGACCATTATTCGTATTAAACGTGAAAGCTATCTCGGAAGCAATGGACCAGTCGTATTAGATACAAGCCTGCTGAGTCAGAGTCGTGATACCGTTTTAGCCCAGCTTACGGCAAGCGACGAACAAATAAGAAGCTCTACCAGCGGTGTTTCCTTGAATAGAGACTACCGCCCAAATACAGAATTTTATCTGACCTACCCGTGGCGCCGTTTCATGAGCGCACGCGCGTCACCACCTTACACCAGTGATGCAGAATCAATGAAGCAATATTTAAAATGAGATCTGAATAGAATGGACCAAATTGATACCGTTGCGAATAACAAATCTGTACTGAAAATTCTGCTGGGCAAGTACGGTGTGCTCGGGACATTGAATATTATTTGGTCTGATGTGCTTTTTGATTTCCGTAATGGAGTCGACACGTTCAAACCTGTATCTAACGAAACGCTGTTCTCCAGCGATAGAGCTACAACACAAAACCGTTATGTGCCCTCCACTTTTGCCGTTGTAGCCGGGTCATTGGATCTCGTCAAATCCAAATTGGATCTGCAACAGGACGGGTTTGTGGATATCGGCTCCGGAAAAGGCAAAGTCATGATTGCTGCAACACGCTATGGGTTCAAGCATGCGAAAGGCGTCGAATATACAGACGTATTGAACAACATTGCACTTGCCAATATGGAAAAACTCGGAATTTCCAACCAGGTTAGCTGCGTTCAAGCGGATGCCTCCACCTACCCATTTGAAGATCAGGATAAAGTGTTGTATTTTTTTAACCCATTTGTTGGGAAACTAATGGATGGCTGCATCGAAAATATACTTGTTACTTCTGAAAATACGAAACGAATAATCATCTATGTCAACCCTGTAGAGGGCGATAAATTTGACGCAGTATTTGATCGACTAATAAGTGAGGAACTTCAACCAGGTGGTGTGCGGGTAAACATCTATCAAACAAAATGAACCACACTGCAACCAATGGAGTCTCTGAACAAGAGCGCACGCAGTCAACACCCAACACCGTGCGCCATATAGCGTACATTGTAACGTCGTCGACTTCTGCCCGCCATCTACTACGCGGACAATTACGAGCAGCCCGCGAACATGGCTATTCGGTGACTCTGATTTGTGCACCCGACAAGGCTGTTGAGTTATTCGCCGAAAAGGAAGGTGTCAAATTTGCAGGTGTCCCCATGAGCCGGGAAATACACATAAGCGCAGATATCAAGGGATTGGTTTTGATGATTTACACCCTGCTCACTCTAAAACCGGACATCGTCAGTGCAAGCACACCAAAAGCTGCCCTTCTGGGAACAATTGCTGCCTGGGTAACACGGGTCCCGATCAGAGTCTATCAATTGCGCGGCTTGAGGCTCGAAACCGAGCGCGGAAAGCGTTATTGGCTGCTGCGTACCCTTGAAAAAACAACCGCCCTACTTGCCACTCGGATATTGATAAATAGTGCCAGCCTTCGAGATATATACATTCATATGGCACTAGCACCCTCAAACAAATGCGACGTCCTTGGTGCTGGATCTGGCAATGGTGTCAATACAGAGCGATTTGTCCCGGCTACCCATGGCGTGCGCAGGAGCATACGCAGTAGTCTGGGTTTTCCACCGGACAGTTTCGTCATTGGATTTATCGGCAGGTTAACAAAAGACAAAGGCGTGGCAGATTTGGTTACTGCATTTGAATTGATTGAGGATTCACGAGCACGACTCTTACTTGTGGGCCCATACGAGGAGGCGGATCCACTCCCTGCCGAGACAATAATCACTATCGAGCAAAATTCACACATAGTTACAACTGGCCTGATTATAGATACTTTGCCTTCTACCCAGGCTATGGATATTCATGTATTTCTATCAAAACGAGAGGGTTTGCCAAATGTCGTACTGGAGTGTGCATGCTGCGAAGTACCGACGCTTGCAAGCCGCGCTACAGGGACAATTGACAGTATCAACGACGGGACCACAGGATGGTTCATTTCGGATACTAACCCAGCATCATTGGCAACTACAATTCATTCTCTGATGGCCAGTCCCGAAAAAATATCCCTGGCGGGTAGAAATGCGCGGAAATGGATGTGTGAGGCATGGGACAGCAAAATCGTTTGGAAAAATGTTTTTGAATGGTATGATCGATTTTTCAAATAGTGAATAAAAGTACAACAATTCAATTTGTTCCGCTTTATTGAACGCAGGTGGACCCATGCAACTGGACAACTCAAAGATGACGTGAGCGCTTTCGAGTTATTTTGTAAAGAATTACAGTGAAGAGAAGTTGAAATATTCCTTTGTTCAAATCCACGTTGCTCTGAAAGTGGTTTAGGCTAACATGACAATGGTACTGAGAAAGTCATTTTTTCGAGACCCAAGCCTCTCAGATAATTCAAAATGATTAGTTGCTTAGTAGCGTTCCGGATGTGTTACGTTATACAAAGACTGCTTTACTAATAGTTAGTAACATACAATCAGCGCCAGGATGCTCACGTTCTTCGACAACAGCCGGCCGTTGCTCGATAGATACCTGGTTGGGTATCTGGCCACGACGCTGCTTTCCGCTGCCGTATCGCTTGCGTCGTTTCTTCTTTTCGCGAAGGTATGTGTGCAAGTCTCCACCGGTTTACTGGTCGAGAATAATGTGCTTGTTGATACGCTCATGGCTGATATCCAATATCCCGTCTTTCTTAAGGCGCAAGCTGATCTGCTCAGGGCTCCATTGATGCTCAGTTAACAGGTGCTCAGCCAAATGCCAGTCGGTAGCTGAAAGTAGCCCTTATACTTACCTTGCTTCCTCTGAGTACACAGCTGCTTTGTTTGAGCCGGGCGATAGCCGCGCTTACCCGAGTTGCGTCGGATCTCCCGACCGATTGTCGATTTGTGCTTGCCCACGACTCGAGCGATTTCTGATTGCGTATGCTCTGCTTTCAACAACGCGTATATCTGGTATCGTTGCTCACTGGTGAGCTGCGAATATATAGCCATCTGTGCTTCTCAATTCTTGCCGGAATGAAGGTCGTGCAGTGACTATCGTAGCTCACCTTACTTCTCCGGGTGGGTTGAGTTGCACTTAGTTGTTGAATCCAAGTTTGTAACATAGATATTTAGTATGAAAAAGAATACATTTGCAATGCTGTTACTACTACCTAGCACTTGGGGAGCGCTAGCATGGACACTTTCGCTCTTGTTGTACGCAATACGATTTAACGAATGGCAACCCGCCTTGCTTGAAACATACGTAGCGTGTATCGCTCAGATACTCCTGTACATGGCTTCAGCCAGAATTCATTTATCCAGAGTGATTGGAATTTCCCGGCACTATGCAAATTCTCAGTCATACGTACCTTTCTATACAATAGTTGCATTCCACGTCATTGGCTTTATTGGAGTGATTTTTTACGCAAATACGATTGGCGCTAACTTTGGGGGATTGTCGTCGTTAGTGAACACATACACTGTTTCTCCCCTTGAAATAAGGGCAGCGATGAGTGAAACTTCGTCATTTGGTACGCAGATTTCGTATTTTGGATGGGTAGCAATAACAGCAACCGTTTTAACCCTGCCAGTCGTAAAATTAAAACAAAAAATACTTATTCTGATTTTATTGTTTGCGCAGCTTGCTGTCAATCTACTTTTTATAGATCGAACCAGGCCAGTATCTTTTCTGTTTTTCGGAATTCTTGCCCTACTACTTCAAAACGCTTATTACATGAGCAATAAGCGAATAGTTCGATTACTCATTTTTGTATTTTTTGGATTGTTAGGCATATTCGTTATAATGGGACTTGTCATTGGAAAAATAGTACTAACATCTGAAGATCCATTTGGACTACTTAACTTGACATATTACCTATCAGCAGGGATTCCCTATCTGGATCAAGTCATTGCAACAGAACGCATTAGTGGGTTTACGCTGGAAAATACTTTATCACCATTCGGGCGGGTTTTAGTATTCCTAGGTTTTATGAAAACGGCCGCTTCAAACATACTGAGTTTTTACTGGATTCCAATACCAACCAATGTAGGAACTTTATTAACTCCGTTCTATCGCGACGGTGGCTGGCCCTTTTTAATAATTGGTATGTTCATTGTCTCTTTCGTTTTTGATAGCGTAGCAGTTTTCGCATTGAAATCAAAAAACATATTCGGTCTTCATTTTTGGGCATTCCTGTGCTTAACCAGTGCTCTCGGTTTTTTCGTTTCCAAACACACCACCCTGGCTTTTTGGATGTTCGCTTTCGCAGCAATAGCATTAGGTCGGTTTTTACCACTTAAAACATCGACCCCCGTCCAGCGCGAACGAATACGAGGGCGAATACGAAAACGCTCATCGTAAACTGCAATAGGCATCAAACTCTGATTCAGCACTCAAGGGACTATTAGTACATATTGTTTGCCAATATTTACACAGTTACCGAGACACTAATGGTGGCTCATATCGCAATATTGACACCAGCTCCGGTAATTGGGATTTTATAGAAAAGAATTCATTAACACGTATTCTACCTTGCGCCCCTAGACGTGTACGAAGTACCACATCATTTGCCAGAGCATTCAAAGCGCTAGCCCACTGGGACGGATCCGTCGCATGGTATCCGACAATTGCATCCAGCACGATGTCACTGTTGACTCCAACCGGGGAAACGATCACCGGTATTCCGCATGCCATATATTGTATTGCCTTGTATCCACATTTGCCTCTCTCCCACGTATCATCGTCGAGGGGCATTATCCCAACATCAAAACTTTGTATTACGGATACCTCTGTATCTTCGCGCCATCTAGTAACTCGAACACCGAATTCCCGGGATAACGAGTCTGAAGCGCCAACTAAGTGAAAATCATACAAATCCAGGATGCCAAATGGCTCGAGAGAATGTAGTAGCTTGCGTACATATAGCTCAGTATATGGGGTACCAATCCAGCCGATCGTTAATTTCTTTTGGCTGTGACGCCGATTGGAAACCCCATATACATCGGTATTAACGACAGATGGGATAATATGAATATCTGTGTTATTTTTCTTCCGATCACAAATCATATTTTTAAGATAGCTATTACCGACGACTATCTTATCTACTGAGTTAAAAAGTCTGGAATACTTGTTACTCATCATTTTGCTGACAAAAGTATTGCTACTGCCTGAATACTGTTTCTCATATTTGAGAAACTCAGCGTCATCAAGATCGAGCACTACAAGTGAACCGCACCTCTGTGCGAACGAATCAAACCAGGCAGGTAAATAAGGGAAAACCTCCTTATGTATCCAGACAACGTTATAATTTTTGGACGATAGCAGCAATAAGGCTCGACGAATATAAGCTTTGATAGTATGGCGCAACTGAAAATACCCTTTCAAGTATTTTTCTTCAAGCATCTTGTCGTCAATCAGAGGGAAGGTGTCGAATGTTAGTCCGTTGTCTTCAAGAGCAGGAAGGTACTGGAAACATCTAATGCGACTGCTGGCACCCAATGGGCCGAATTTGGTAAGTAGCAGAACGTTGATATTAGATTGAACCTTCATAGTACTTCAACTATTAATTGCTATTTAAAGGTTCTGAATTGCACTTACTGGATTTCAGATAAAAGAATACACTTGCAATAGCCCCCACAGTACTGCCAACAGCAACCACGATAGCTGTTTCCATGGGGGTTTCAATACGAATTGAGATTCCAACCCCCAGAAATGTCAAGGCGACCAATGCCTTGGCAACTACAAGCGCACCTGACATTGCGTGTACTTTCAGAACAAAAAGAAATAGTTGACCCATCACCCAGAACCCGGTGTTCAAGGCACCGACAAGCCATAGTGATTTTGCGACAGACCAATTCTCGGACAGTAGCGCAATACCGATGTACTCCGGCAAATACCACGTAATCAGGATTGTACATGCCAGCATTGAAAGTAGGAAGAAACCGGCCTTTCCAATATCGTGAACAACCATATACGATCTTGAATGGGCTGTAAGTATCGCAACTGACACTGCACTTAGTATCAGCTGTACGGGTCGGTACAGGAATGTCGCAGCCTGATACATTCCGACTTGCGTGGCCCCGCCAAACATGCCGAGCAAGGCAATCAGCCCTAATGGCCCCGCATAAAGAATCGCACAGTCCAAAGCCAGGCGAGGCCCATGTTTGCTGAACGGCTTAAGCGATAGCTGACTGCTTGACGCTGAATATCCGTATATCAATAACCAAGGAGCACCGGCCAGGATAGCGCTCAGCCCCCAAATGATAAATAATGATTCCGCTGATGTCTTCGAGAAATAAACAAGCCACAATAAGCCAATAACTTCTGCAAAGAGCCAACACAAATCAACAAATGCCGATGCCCATACTCTTTCGTTTGAAAGTAAACTGAGTTTAACGGACTCTGCTACTGAAACACCAACAATTGCGATTGATGCTGCAAATAGCAGCTCAGAAAATTGTAGAAAACAGTACCCTACAAAGAACACCAGAATCGCCAGCACACTTGCGAATAAGGAACCAATTATAGCAATCGCTGGTGCCAGATCAGGACTGGAGCCTTGCTCTCGAATCTTGAGAATACCGGCTTCACCTATTCCGGATCGCACAATTTGAGAAAGAAAAAGAATCCCGATATATGCTATGGACATACTCCCAAATTCTTCCAATCCAAGAAATTTCAGTCCGAAATAGGGTACAACAAAATTTCCAATACTCGAAGCCACCTGTGAAAATGCTGGCAACAACCAAATATGACGTTTCATCGGTGATATCTTGAAAGTTCAGTGTAACTACTTTTCAGACCCGAGCCGACCAGCCATCAGCAGTAGATCTCCGTATCCGACAATACTGAGCAACTTATCTATTGAGTAAAAAATGGACATTGATATATTGTTTCTTGGTTTGCTTCTGATTTTTGTAGTAAGTTCGTTGGCTTGTATTTGTTTCTCTATATCAATGGGTACTCTTCTATAATCCTCCCAAATTTTAAACGGATTGATGCCTCGTGTATCCATAGCGGTTATACAGAATCCGTTCTTCTCAAAAAGCTCTCGAAAGTTGTTTTTATTGAAGTAGTTGAGATGATGAACACTGTAGTACCTATCGCGATCCCTAAGGATTTTAGTCGAAAGCGCGTCAGTATTAGGTACCGTTGCTACAAACAATCCACCTGGTCGAAGCACGCGTGCAGCTTCGACTACAAACTGATTGGGGTCAGGTAAATGCTCCAATGTGGCCAGCATAGTGACTGTATCAAACGAATTTTCAGGGAAAAAACCTTCAGTGAAATCACCGGCATGTGCAGTTAGCCCGCGACCGACAGCGTATTCAACAGATGGTTTTGCTATATCTATACCAACAACATCCTGGATACCGCTGGCATGTGCAGCCTCTAAAAACGAACCAGTCGCGCAGCCGACATCAAGCAACCTGCCATCTGCACCAGCTTGAGTTAAAAAATTCAATTCACGATCAAAACGACCATCAGCGAAGTCAGTCGCAATTTTCCTGTCATCGGTAAAATACTCATCGCCGAGTTTATCGTAGTCAGCCTGCAAGGCATCTCCAGTTGGCATTGGATTGATGTACACCAGATCGCATGATCCACATCGAACGTACGAAATATCATCCTTGATAAACACATCGTCGTATACGCTGGAACCACAAACTGCACAGGTTCTATGCACCAGGTGTTCGTTTCCCAAACATGGCTTATTTTCGATCTTCATAAACAGGTATTCCAATTTGGTCGTAACTGATAAATACGTGCGCAGTTACGTTCGTTATTAGTTTACAGCCACATTGGCTGATAGCTCTACAGTTTCCGATATATTAGTCACCACTGATGCAGCCGGAACGCCCTCTGGCTGTGCTGAATGAAACACAATACTCATCAACTCATCTTTCAGCTCTTTGGCATGGCGTTATCGTATCCCCATTTGGAAATGCTCCCGGCAGTTTGTACCGTACGGGTTATATACGATGATTTCGCGGCACATACTCTGTTATTTATCACGCTCGTGTGAAATAACAGAAAAATAGTATAAATCATGCTATTTTATACCGTACGATACAAATACTAAATACACCCCATGAGCCACTACGGCAATCCGTACGGATCGATTCAAACCACAGAAGATCTCGGTCGCATACTGCGAGCTCATCGTAAACACAAGAAGCTCACACTGGAAAAAGCATCGGGTCTTGCAAACCTGAGCGTTCGATTCTTTTCCGAGTTTGAGCGTGGCAAGGAAACAGCAGAAATCGGTAAGGTGCTAAAGGCGCTAAGGACATTGGGGCTGGATGTTACTGTCCAACCCCGATCCAGAAAGCATACCAAAATCGCTCAAAGTTAAGTCAAATCCGAGCGATACCGAATGATCGATGTTGATGCATTGAACGTTTGGTTTGAACAGCGATTGATTGGATACCTGTGGCGAAACAATATTGACTATATCGGCTTTCGCATACGACATCAGCTGGATTCACTTGCCATTGTACGAAGCCTTCACCAGCGCGTTAGCAAAAGCTGCAGGATTTGTCGGTAGTCGCTATTGAACTGGCGGACAACGAAATCCTGATGCCATCACCGCGGAACACTGGTCAGCATTTGCCTCACACTGCGATATCGGCTCACGATTCCTGAAAGGACTGGTTACAGAAATGGCTGAGCGGCTTTTAGACCAGCTAGCGCCAGTTCGTCGTGATTTTGAAACAGAGTACGGAAAGAAACCCGCACTGCAGCGAATTGAAAAAATTGTAAGGCAGCAGTGCAAACGTGTGGCCCAACTTTTGATTTACTGCCCCAGCAGGGCTGCTCGTACCGTGTCAGGGTCATTCGTCATAAAGCCTGGATCCAGCCGGTCATGGTAGTTTAGGCTGGCTCATCGTCAATCGAGGCCCTTCGAGATGCAGACAGGTATCCGTTTCACAGCCATAAAGCAGGCCTCGCTGTTGTTTATCCTCCTCTCCCTGCTTCTTCCTGCACAGGCTGCGCAGTGGCAACGTATCAACATGGGTGGCGGTGGTGCCATGAACA
>JAUTBV010085640.1:0-19096 GCA_032361325.1 Lepetodrilus fucensis
AATCATTTAAAATCAAAAGCAATATCTCTAAAAACATAGTAGACCAACTCATAGATGTAAAAGTAAGCTGGATGGATACTACAGAAGTTAGCGTTAGCAAAGGTGATAAAAAAAAGGTTTTAACTTTTAAAGTCCTAAATAGTGGAAATGCAAAAGATAGATTTAATCTGTATGCAAATGTACTGAAAAACCGATCTGATTTTAACCTAAAGAGAAAAAGGATCTATCTTGATACTAATCATAACCTATACTTTGATTCAAAAGATAGAGTTAGAAAAACAGTCACTTTAAATGAAGATGAAGAGAGTCTAGTTTTTGTAGTTTCAGATATACCAAAAATATTAAATGCTCCAAGCCAAAGTAAAAACTTTGTCCACTTTAAAGCTGTATCAAGAAAAGGTGGTTCAGGAATAAAAGGAAAAGTATACAGAAAAAAAGGTTTCAAAAATAGTGATGCAATTGATGGACTTAGTGGAGGGATAGGAGAAGATGAGGGTATATATAAACTTCTAATTGCCACAGTTGTTATGGATAAAAAGGTAACTATTAAAGATGATTTAATCACTGTTTCTATCGATGTTACTCTAAGTGGAGAGGGTGGCGTTAAAAAAGTTTTCATAAAAGACGATATACCAAATGAAACAAAGTATGTTAAAAATTCTTTGAAGCTAAATGGTATATCACTTAGTGATAAAAGAGATAAAGATAGAGGTCGATTTAAAAGAAAGTATAGATCTCGTGAAGCATATATAAGAGTTAAACTTGGTGAAGTTTTTAGTTTAGATCACTTCATCATAACATACAATCTAAAGATGAGATAAAAAGGAGAGATAGATGAAAAAATTAGTTTTAGCAGTAAGTGCTATATCACTTATGTTAGTAGCATCAACACTACAAGCAAAAAAATCGCCAGTGACTTTGAGTACAAAGTCATATAAAGAGGTATCAAAAGTTGATGCAAATGGAAATAAAAAAATAGTTTTAGTTGAAGCGAAAAAGGTAGTTCCAGGTGATTATGTAGTTTATAAAAATAGCGTTAAAAACAGTAGTGATAAAAGTGTAAAAGGGATGGTTTTAAATAATCCTGTTCCAGAACATACAGAGTATATAGCACAAAGTGCAAAGTGCAAAGATGGATGTGAGATACTTTTTTCAGTAGATGGTGGTAAAAAGTTTGCAACACCAGAAAAACTTATGATTAAAGCTGGAAATGTTGAGAGATTGGCTCTTGCAAAAGAGTATACAAATGTAAGATGGGTATTAACATCTTCGCTAAATGCAAAAAGTTCAACCGAAGTTAGTTTTAAAACAAGACTACAGTAGATAGTTAGTGTATTACATTTATTAGGTTTATCTTATAGGTAATCTTGATAAGTGTAATACACTTAAAATAATAATAAAATCATTCCTATAGGGGGGAAATATGTTTTTAAAAACAAAAAAAATGGTAGTGGCAACACTACTAACTGCAAGTGCAACAAGTGTATTTGCAGCAGGTACAGTCTCTGGAACAGATGTTGATTCAACGGCATCATTAGTATTTACAGTAAATGGTGCTGAGTCAGAAGTGACTTCAACAAATACATACAAAGTGGATAATAAAGTGGATATGGTAGTATCAACTACTGATACTCAAGCAGTAACTGTAAGTCAAAGTGCTACAAATGTTATTTTATCATTTAAAGTACAAAACAATGGAAATACAGTTCAAGATTTTTTACTAACACAAACTGAAGCAACAACTGCATTTAGTGGTGCAAATGCTGTAACAGATAACTACAACTTAACTAATGTTAGAGTCATTGTAGATAAAAATGGAAATGGTGTTTATGAAGATGGTGTGGATACAGAGACATATATTGATGAGTTAGCTCCTGATGCTGATGCTACTGTATTTATCATAGCTGATGTTCCAGCTGATGCTGCAAATGATGTAATAGCGGCTTATGATTTATCAGCACAAGTTGCACAAGGTGGAACTACTAGTACCGAGGGTGCAGCGATAGCAGATGACAATCATAATCAAGCTGATGATGCAGCAACTGTTCAGATAGTTTTTGCTGATGGTGCTGGAAGTAATGATGCTCTACATGATGGTATCTTTTCAAGTGCAGATGCATGGAAAGTTGTAACTGCAAATGTAACTGTTTCAAAAGACTCTATAGTAGTTAGTGATCCAGTAAATGGAACTACAAATCCAAAAAGAATACCAGGTGCAGTGATTAGATATTGCTACATAGTTGTAAATACAGAAGGTGGTGCTGAAGCATCAGGTGCATTAGTAACAGATACACTTGATACTTCTATCTTAGATACAACTGGTAAAACAGTAGCAACTTATAGTGGTGGCGCTACTTGTGATTGTAACTCAGCTGATGCTGATATCACAGGTGCAAATGGTGCAAATGGTCAAGATCCAAATGCTCAAGGTGTCTTGAAAGTTGATTTTGATACTGTCGCTGGTGGAGCAACTGAGTGTGCTTATGTTTCAGCTACTATCAAGTAGTCTGATCTTTTGGCGATGATTTATGAATTATTGTCAAACTTTTATAAAAAGAGTTAAGGGGTTAATTCCCCTTCTCTTTTTACTACTCTCTTACACTTATGCTCATGCTTTTAGTTTTGCTGATATAGTTTTTAAACCTGCATCAGCTGAGTTTATAGTAGAAGATAAAAAAGAGAAAACAAACTCAAACCAAGTACAAATCAGAGTTAAAGTTGATGAAAATCAAACTTCTACAGATCTAAACCAAACTTCAACACCCACACCAACTCCTACTATATCATTTTACAAATATGACTCAACAAGTGATGATTACTTAGAGATTGAAGATACAGAGTATCAAAAAAGCCAAGAGGTGAGTGGATCTTTTAATCCAATGACTCCTTTGATTTTAGAAGATGGACAAGAGTTAGATATATCTAAAAAAATCCCTGCTATAAAGTGTCAAGTATATAAAAAAAGAGAACCTCTTATAATCGTCTATCAAGATATAAATATCAGCAAAAAGATGAGTATAAAACTAAAGATAACAACTAAAGATGATAAAGAGATTGTAAAACTAAAAAAAGCAGATGAAAACTCTACAACATATATAGGCTATATAAATACAACCGACAAATGCCTGAAAAAGTGTGATGGTAAACTGTATGTAAAAAAAGGGACAAAGATAGATATATCTACAAAGCTTTACGACTCCAACAAAAGAAGTAGATCTATAGTAGATGATGTTATCAGTGCGACAGCTAGTGTAGAAGTTGAGATTGAAAAACCTATAAAACAAGAGATAAAACCACTATCAAAGAAGCAGAAAAAAGCCTCTGTCTGGGTTAGTTTACAAAGCACTAAACAAGAGGCTTCAAAAGGTGAATTTGTAAAGTATAACCTAACTATTACAAATGATGGAGAGATGGATCTAACAGATATAGAGGTATCAAACCAACTCTCAAATGGACTGATATATGAGAAAAACAGTTTTTATAAAGATGAGAGCAAGATAAGCCCAACTATAGATAATAATGGCTTTAAATATAGTATAAAATCTCTTCAAGTAGATGAAAAAATAAACATATCCTTTATAGCTTCTATCGATATATTAGCAAAAGATTATGTGCATAGCCATTCATCTGCTTCATTTAACAAAAGTCACTCAAACGATAGTAAAGTCAGCATCAAGATAAGAGATGATTTTGATACAAAAACTATGATTATAGGTAGAGTATTGCTAGATAGTGAGGATAAAAATATATCTCTTGATGGAGTTTTGGTTTATCTTGAAAATGGTACATTTGTTTATAGTGATAAAAGAGGTAAATTTCACTTTGATGATGTTACACCTAGTAGCCATGTAGTGAGTATAGATCCACAAAGTATAGAAGATAGGTTTACCCTTTTTGAGTGCAAACAAAATGCTAGGATGATGGGAAGTAAAAGCTCCATATATATAAACAGCTCCATAGCCCATATACAAAAAGTGAACTTTTGCCTTAAAAAGTCTAAAAACAGTTCTAAAAAAAATAAGCCTAAAATCAAAGAAGATATCAAAACCCAAACTATGCCAGAGTTTAATGAAGCTGATTTGAAAAAAGCTAAAAAAGAGCCATCATTTCTCTGGCCACCTAAGAGATTTGTACCTGATATGCCTACTACAAAAGTGGCATTTTTACATAAAAGCAGTGATAAAGTGGTACTACATCTAAACGGCAAAAAGGTAGATCTACTAAACTTTGATGGGTATGTAACTGCAAACGGTGAAGATTGGAAAATCAGCCGTTATAGAGGAGTAGATCTAATAGATGGGGATAATATACTCTCTGTAAAAATTGGTTCTAAAACTATAAAACGAAAGATTCACCTATCAACCACTCCAGTTCGTGCAAAGCTTATAAAAGAAAAATCATACCTAAAAGCTGATGGTAAAAACTCTCCAACTCTAGCTGTTCAACTATTTGATAGTTCTGGTTATCCATTAAGAGCTGGTATGATTGGTGATTTTAGTATAGAATCCCCTTATATCTCTCAAGATAGATTAGACTTGCTTAAAGAAAATCCTCTCTCTCTTAGAAGTTATAAAGATAGGTTTACAACCAAAAAAGATGGTATAGCTTATATAAAACTAAAACCCACTACTACATCAGGAGAGGTAAAGCTTCACTTTCCTTTCCAAAATCAAAATCAAGCTACAAAAGCTTGGCTATCTCAATCTTCAAGAGAGTGGTTTGTTGTCGGATTTGCAGAGGGAGATATAGGATATAAAACCATAAAAGATAATCTTAAAAAAACAACCAAAGTAACAACCGATAAAAAGGTATCATTTTTCGCAAAAGGCGACATAGGATTTGATACTCTTTTAACTATAGCTTATGATAGTGGGAAAAAAGATGATGGAGTTTTACCAAAAGAGATAGATCCACAAAGCCAATACACCATATATGCCGATGAAACTCTACAAAACAGTGAAGCACCAAGCTCTAAAAAGCTCTATCTAAAGATCGAAAAAGATACATTTTATGCTCTATTTGGTACTTATGATACAGGGTTTAATGAGCATGAGCTATCTCATTATTCAAGAAGATTAAATGGTATAAAATCTGAGTTTAAAGGCGAAGTATTTGATTATAGTGCTTTTATATCTCAAAGTGATAGTAGCTATTTTAAAGATGAGATCAAAGGAGATGGAACTAGTGGTATTTATCATCTAAAACATAAAGATATACTCTTTGGATCTGAAAAGATTACAATCCAGACAAGAGATAGATTTAGAGATAACATCATAGTCGATACTCTAACTCTAAATAGTGGATATGATTATACATTTAATTATCGTGATGGGAGTATCTACTTTAAAAAGCCTATCCTCTCTCGTGATAGTTTAGGAAACAGCGTATTTATCATAGCAGAGTATGAACTAAGAGATAACAAGAGTGATTCAAACTATGATTATGGTGCAAGGGTTGCTACAAGGGTTCTTGATGATAAGCTTGAGGTAGGAGCGACTGCTATATATGAGCAAAATAGAGATACAACAGATAATCTATATGCTATCGATGCAAAAGCAAAACTAAACTCAAATATCATCATAAATGCCCAAATAGCTACATCTTCTTCTTCAAAAGATCTAAACAAAACAGATGCAAAAGCATATCTGATTGAAGCAAAATATAACAACAATAAACTCCAATCATCTGCCTACTACAAAAGAGTAGAAGATGGTTTTGGGTTAAAACAGCAAAGTAGCACTCAAAATGACTCTATCAGGTATGGTGTTGATGCAAAGCTTGATTACTGGAGATATATCTCTTTGAGATTGGCGGCTTTTAGTGAAGAGTCTATCAGTAGTGACTCTAGTAGTAGCACTTTAGAGAGTATGTTGCTATATCAAAAAGATTCGCTAACCGCTGGGCTTGGATATAGATATATAGAAGATAACTCAGCAAAAGAGAACAGTTCACAGATCTTAACTTCTATATCAAAAAGATTTTTAAACAACAAACTAAAACTTTTAGCTGGATATGATTTTAGCATAGATAACAGATCTGATATTTTTCCTGATAGAGTCTATACAGAAGCTTCATATATATTAAACCAATATGTAGAACTTTTTTTAAATCACGAAATCCTAACAGGCTTAGATCTAAAGTCAAATCAGACTCGTGCAGGTGTAAAAGGACGACCTTGGAGAGGTGCAACGATAGAGAGTTCTGTATCCAATAAGTTTGAAAACGATAGCGATAGAGTCTTTTCAAATCTTGGTTTCTTTCAAGGTTACCAGCTAAATCAAGAGTGGTATTTAAATGGATCTTTAGAGATGGAAAAAAGTATAAAAGGTGAAAATACTACTGAGGATTTTAAAGCCTACTCTTTAGGGATTAACTACACCAAAGATATCTGGAGTGCAAATATAAAAGCAGAGTATAGAGATGGTGAAGTTGATGATAAGATAAACTTAGATCTAGGCTTATATACAGAGGTAAATGAAAATCTAGGTTTGGCTTTTAAGGTTAGGCAAAATAGTATAAAAGGAGAAGATGATATCAACGATATAGAGAGTGAGTTATCATTTGCCTACAGACCTGATAGTTCCCTATCTGTTATAAACAAAGTAGAGTACAACTACAATAAAAGTGATATAAAAGAGACAAAAAAACTTATAAATACCCTTTTACTTGCCCTCTCTCCTACAAAAAGATTAGATCTACTTGCAAGTTATGGTATCAAGTATAATCTTGACTTTATAGATGATGATAGTTTTGATACCATATTGGATAGCTTGGGAGTTGAGGCTATATATGATTTATCAAAAAAGCTTGAGGTTGGTTTGCACTTAGCATATCTTCACTCGTACAAGAGCAATAACCTACAAGAGAACTTAGGAGCTCACATAGGTTATAATCTCTTCAAATATACATATCTAGCTGTTGGTTATAACTTTAGTGGATTTGTAGATGATGATTTAGGTAAAACTATAAACTCAAATGAGGGTCCATACCTAAGATTTCGTATCAAGTATGATAATGAATCACTAAAAAAGACACTAAACTTTTTTTCAAAAAATCCGATGTAGTGTAAAACAAATACTTCTAAAGGAAAAAGAATTATGAAATCTATACTATCACCACTCATCGCTATATTAAACAACATGAGTTATAAAGCAAAGTTTTTACTTATTGGACTATCTGCTATAACATTTACTGCATTTTTAGTTTACAACATCATAAGTGTAAATAAACAAGGTATAGATTTTGCAAAAGAGGAGCTTAAAGGCTCACAAATGGTTCCAGCGATTAAAGATCTACTTCTTGAGACTCAAAAGCTAAGAGGAACAACAGCCACTTTACTATCTGGAAAAAGTGAACTAAAACCAAAAGTTGATGCTCTTCAAAACTCTGTAAAAGATAAGCTAACTAAGGTTAATGAGGCTATGAAGATTGGTAATTGGAAAGTTACAAATGAACTATCAAAAAAGATAGATTCAGATCTAAACTCACTTATCTCTCAATCTCTATCTTTTAGTGCAAAAGAGAGCTTCGATAAATATACTAACATCATAAATGAAGAACTTAACCTTATAGTAAAGATTGGAGATTATTCAAACCTTATACTTGACCCTGCACTTGACAGCTTCTATATGATGGACGCGGTTATAAATAAACTACCAAATATATTTGAGTTTGCTGGACAAACTAGAGGTAAAGGAGCTAAAGCTTTAACATCTAAAGATATAAATTCTGACCTAAATTCTGACCTAAAAATCCTATCTCATGCTATCGATGCAAACTTTGATGCACTTTTAACTGGTTTTCAAACAGCGTACGATACAAGAGATTCACTAAAAAAAGATCTTGATGGTTTGAGAGTTGATCTTGTTGGTAAGGTTGAAAAGTTTAACAAAGATCTAAATAATCATGTATTTATAAATCAAGATATAGAGTCTATGGCATTTTTCTCTACGGGTACTAATCTTATAAACTCTGCTGATAAGCTATATATGCAATCAAACAAAGAGTTATCTATGATACTAGAAGAGAGAGTATCAGATCTTGAAGCTAAAAATCTACAGCTTATACTAGAGAGTTTAGCTTTTGCTATATTTTTAAGTGTGGTTTTTCAAGCATTTTACCACTCAGTATCAGGAGCTGTAGGTTCAGTAGTATCTCAACTAAAAGAGATTGAAGAAAGCAGAGACTTATCTCGTGATATAACGATAGATACAAGTGATGAACTTAGTGAGATAGCAGTAGCTTATAACTCTTTTAGAAAAGCGATACACTCTACGATGCAACAAGCACTAGGATCAGTTGATAGCAGTTCTCACAATGCCTCTTTGATGCTTGAAGCTTCAAAAGAGATAGATGAAAATTCAAAAAATATGTCAAGTGTTATATCTGCTGTTACACATAAAGGTGAAGCAGTTAAGAGTGAGCTAGATAATTCAAAAGAGATAGCAGGAGATGCAAAAGAGCAGATTTCAACTGCTTATGAGACACTTCAAAAAGCAACTGAGTCTATACAGCACCTAGCTTCTCAAGTAGAAGAGAGTAGCCATAAAGAGCTAGAGATGGCAGATAAGATAAATCAACTAAGCACTGATGCAAGTGATGTTAAAAATGTCCTTGGTGTTATAAATGACATAGCAGAACAGACAAATCTACTAGCACTTAATGCTGCTATTGAAGCAGCAAGAGCTGGTGAGCATGGTAGAGGATTTGCTGTTGTTGCTGATGAAGTTAGACAACTAGCTGAGAGAACTCAAAAATCTCTAACAGAGATAAATGCAACTATAAATGTGATACTTCAAAGCATAGTAGAAGCAAGTTCAGAGATGAATAACAATGCACAAGATATATCAGCGATGACTCAAACTTCAGAAGATGTTTTAAAAGAGGTAGAGTGGGTAAATACTATCATGATGGAAGCTACAAACCTCATAGATTCATCAGCTACAAGTATAGATAAAAATGCTGAAGAGGTTGCCGTTATGGCTAAAGATCTTGTAAAAGTAAATTCTCTTTCAGAGAGCAATACTCTAAAAATAGCAAACATCTCAAAAAGCTCGACTGAACTATCAAGCAAAGTAAATGAGATAAAAGATAGAGTAAACGAGTTTAGTCTTTAGAGGCATTTTTACCAGCTAGATATCCACTAGCCCATGCCCAGTGGAGGTTAAACCCTCCACAATCTCCATCTATATCTAAAACCTCCCCACAAAAGTATAATCCTTTAACTAACTTTGAGTGCATCGTCTTTGGATCTACATCGTTTGTATCAACTCCTCCAGCCATAACCTCAGCTTTTTTATACCCTTTTGTATCGACTATATCTATCTGAAGATTTTTTATAGTGTAGGCTAGCGTGTTTATAGTCTTTGTGTTTATGGGACTGTTTTTATCTATCTTTGCTCTTTTTAAAAGTGCTGGGATTAGGTTTTTGTTTATCAAGCCACCAAGCCATAGTGATATAGGTAGATTTAAAGAGAGCCTTTTTTGTAGAAGTTTTTTAAGTTTTTCTAAACTTAGATCTGGAAGTAGATCTATCTTTATAAAAACATCACTATCTTTTAAGTGAGCAAACGAAACACTACGACTTAGATCTAATATGCCAGAACCTGATAAGCCATAGTTTGTAAAGAGTAGATCTCCTCTTAGACTCATTTTTAGCTTTTTATCTATAAATAGATCTAAATTAGCTTCTAGTTTAACACCACTACATCGCATAAAATCCTCATCATCACTTATGAGTTGTACCAGTGAAGCAAATGGTTTTTGTATATTGTGACCTAAGCTTTGAGCTAAATCATAGCCACTCTCACTCCCACCAATATGAGGCATAGCAGATGAACCAGCTGATATAATCACACTATCATACACTTTGGCATCTATATTAAACTTATCGTCATCTTTTTTTATGGAGGTTATCTCACAATCTTTGAATATTTTAACACCCAAACTCTCACACTTATGTAAAAGAACATCCACCACGATAGAAGCTTGTCCCGACATAGGATACAGCCTAGTTCCTTTGCCATAATCTAACTCTAAACCAAGTGAGTTAAAAAACTCTTTTGCATCAAACTTTATAGCCTCTTTTGCAAAGTGAGGGTACTTGCCATGATAGTTTTCTAGGGTTATGTTAGAGTTTGTGATGTTGCAGTGTCCGTTGCCAGAGGCGAGTATCTTTTTGCCAACACGACTACTCTTTTCAAAGATGGTTACATCAGTTTGTGAGTTTTTAGAGCTAATAGCAGCGACCAGTCCACTAGCCCCTGCCCCAATAATAGCGATACTTTTTTTCATACCACTATGATAGCAGTTAAATTCTTTTTATATTTATAGTGATGATAAAGTTCCTACCATCTTTAACCTCTTCTACATCAAAGTTTCCACCTATAACAGTGAGTAGACTTTTTATCTTTGTTAGGTTTGCACTCTTTTGAGTTTGTACTACATCACTATTTCTAAAAAGTGTAAACCTTATAGCACTCTCCATCTTTGTTTGTGCGATATTTTCTATATCTAGTATGATTAGATCTTTGGATGTCGTGGAGTCTAGGATATACTCAACAAACAGTTTAAAAACTTCATCAATCTTACTAACATTTCCAATGCCACGATTTGATATATCTGAGTCTATATTATACTTAAATCCGATATCACTCTTCTCACACTCTTGAATAAAGTAACCCGCAACACTTGTAAATGTATGCATAGGATCAAATGACCTTATGGTTGTCTTTTCAAGTTCTATCTTCTCATTTTCGACACCATTTGTCAAAGGTATATCAGATGCACTATATTTTAAAACTATATCCTCATCAGGCTTATCAGACACAGCAATATCTTTACTTGCGATATGTTGAGGTTTAACCTCTTGTTTTACTAAATCTTTTTTCCTTGCTACCATACTACTTTTAACCACTTTACGAGCTTTTGAATCTCTAAACTTTCTTATAAATACTACAGAAGATATCAAAAAGATTAAAGATGCAAACAGATAATACATCAAAGCTTTTGGCTTTGATCCAACTCTTTTTATAGTAGATTGTATATCTAAAAATAGAGCTTTTTTTCTACTATCTATCTTTTGTGAATTTTTAGTACTATTTTGTTGCCAATTAGCTTGGTTTATACTATATTCACCTGTTGTGGCACCTTGTATAATCTTTACTTTTGTAGTTTGACTCTCTGACATATCTAAATCATCAGATGATTTTATATCTTTTATATATCTATCTAGTAGTTCTAAGTCTATATTGTTTAACTTTTCTTGTTGTGAGAGGATATACGATATAAAACTATTTTTTTGATTTATATTATTTCGATCAGTTATAAGATCTTTATATCTTGAAATATCTCTTTTAATATCGCTAATTCCAAATGCTAAATCTTGTGTATAGATATCTATCTGCTTGATTATAGGGTTAGATAACTCATCTTGATAATATTTAAAAAATATACTATCATGGTCATCACTTATAACATCTACTCTAGATCTCACATACTGCAAATCTTTTGAAAAATCTGGTCTTATATCTGTAAAAGTTTTAGCCTTATCAAGAGAGCTATCGGTTGCTCTTCTAGCCTTTTGTATGCTTTTAAAATCTAACTTTCCATTTGTACCTATATAGTTTGCACTAAGAAGTCTCTCGTTTTCTATATTTTTAAGAAGATTATCACATCTGTATAAAAATGATATATACTTATCAGAACTTTGTGCTATTTGGTAAGATCTATAAGAGTTATAAGATTGATAAGTAAAAAATGAAAATAGCAACAATGAGACCAAAAGAGCTATCATATAGGGTGTTCTTGAATCTTTTCTCATCATCTACCCTCTAAATCTTTTGTTAAAATCTGGATCATATTTGGGAAAAATGCACCATCTAAATCTAATAATCTTTTATAACTATTCCAAGATAAATTTCCTTGCATGTTTTCATCTAATATATCTACTTGTTTTTGTAACTCATTTTTACTATTTTGCTTATCAAAACCAAGTTTATATGAGATATAAAACTTTCTCAATTTTAATAAGCTTAGTCTGTTTTCATTATTGCTAGTTATATTATCCTCAGTTGATTTTATCACTGATTCAATACCCTCAAGAAGTGTTCCACTATAGTCTAGTATCTCAGAGACTCTCTCTTTTGAGAGATCTTTTTCTATCGTATCTTTTATCTGGTCTTTACTATATGAGAGAAAATCTAATATATCTTTAGTATCTCTATCATCTGCCTCTTTAGCAAGAGTTCTAAAACTCTCTTCTAATAAATTTACTGAATTTTTTAATCTACTCTTATATATACTATTTTTACCATCATTATACAAATATAGATAATCACTAGCGATATTTTGGCTAGTATATGCTATCTCGTAAGCAATACTATCTACTTTTGATGCGTATATATAATTTATAAAAAAACTTGAAAATAAAAAAATCTTTGCTATAAGTTTCATACCTGACCTATTTACTTTGTGCTACATATAGTTTTGTAATCTCATCCATCTTTTTAGTTATATCATCTGTACTTTTAAACACGATAAAAGGTAATCCACCTTTCTCTATAGCATTGTAAAACTTATATACAATTTTCCAAAGTTTATCTACATTGTTAAGTTTTTGATTTATCTCAGTTGAGTTAGATTTGTTTGCCATTAACTCTTGATGATTTTTATTAAACTCTTTTACAGTTGCTTTCATCTGATCTACAGTATTTTTATCTTTAATCCCTGACTGATAAGCTATATAATACTTTGCAATCCGTTGTGATAACATTCTTTGTTTTCCACTTTTAGCGATAATCATCGATCTTGTTTTATCTTTTGATATAGCTGAAGAGCTTTTGATAGAATCAACAACAAACTGACTACCCTCAAGCAGTGATTCACTAAGATCTAGTGCTATTTGTGCATTATCTAAATCAAAAGGTTGTTCTGTTATCTCTTTAAAGTCATTAAAACTCATCTCAACAAACTCTAAAAGATTTTTTATCTCTTCATCATTTAGTGAACTGTTTAGTGTTTTAAGCACAGTTGAAAACTCAGTTACGGAAGATGATAACTGCTTAGATGCCTTTGCAGCAGCTACTTTTCTACCTTTATATAGATAATCTTTCACTATTCTTTGTGAAAGCATTCTCTGCTTTCCTGCTATATTTACAAGGTTTTGATTTTGATTTTTCACAACAGGAACCACTGTAGGAACCACTGTTTTTATTGCTTCTTTTGCCTCTACTAATGTTGTTACAAGAGTCATAGCTAAAAGAGTTTTTATCGATAAGCTTTTCATATTTATTTTTCCTTTTGTCATATTATTTTTTCAAACTTTTTACATATAGATTTGTTACTTCATTCATATCTTTTAAAATATCATTTGATTTTTTATAGATTAATGATGGTATAAACTTGGATTTTGATCTTCCCATAAACTCAAAAAACATAAATGATTTTCTAACTTTAGATAACAACTTTTTAATCTCTGGAGTGTTTTTTTCAAACTTCTCTAACTTCTTATGAGATGTTTTAAAAAGAGTCATAGTATCTTTCATCTTTTGTTTAAATTTTTCATCATCTAAACCCCAAACTTTTAACATATACAAACTTGCCATCTTTTGTGAAAGCATTCTTTGACGACCAGATATATTTATGATTTCACCAGAACTCTCTTTTGTCTGTTTTGCAAAAAGCTGTGTAGCATTATTTGCCTCTTTTAAGAGATCTTCTAACTGTTTTTGAAGCTTGCTAGCAGTCTCTTTTATAGGCTTCTCTTGAAGCTCTTTTTTTATAGGAGTCCAAAGCTTTTGAACTTCTTTTAAGCTATCTGTTGTAGATTTATCTTTATTGAAAGTTGATAAAGATTTTAAAGCATCATCAAAAGATGTGATAACTTTTTTCATATCCTCATCAGGTTTACCAAACTTATTTTCCATGCCAACCATTGCATAGTCTTTTAACAACCTTTGTGTAAACATCCTCTGCTTACCAGCTATATTTACAGCAGATGAGAGATCTTTGATTTCAATAGCACTAGAATAAGTTATAAGAGTAGACAATATCAAAGATATTTTTATAAAAGCATTCAATATTTTTTCCTTTTAAAATTTATTTATACATATTAAATCGGATAAAATAGTTTTTTCTTTAATCTATTTGTAAAAGTGTGTATATATCGGCTTTTAAGTATCTTTTTTTATGATATAATATCCCTATGATTGATATAAATAGCGATAAAAATTTAAATAATTTAATTATTTGTAAAAAATGTGATACTTTGCACTCTAAGAAAATACTCAAAGTTGGAGCAGTTGCAAAGTGTAGCGAATGCTCATCGGTGCTATATCGCCATCATAAACATCTCATAGATTATGGATTATCACTTGGATTGTCTGCTTTGATATTTTTCATCATTGCTAACTCATTTGAGATTGTAAAGATAGATCTAAATGGAGTAGAACAGGGTATCACCCTACCCTCAGTGCTACTTTCACTATTTGAAAATGGTTTTGTTTTGGTTGGACTTTTTTGCTCTTTAGTTGTCTTTGTCTTTCCTTTTATGTTGCTTGTTATCTATATCTGGATGATGTGGCTTATGAAGATAAAACAAGATGAAGAACTAGTTGAGAAGTTACTCATATACCTCTCAAAGATTTTACCTTGGAATATGAGTGAGATTTTTCTCATATCTATCTTTGTAGCACTCATAAAACTCATAGGTTATGCTGAGATCCATTTTGGGCTTTCTCTTTGGGCTTTGGCTATATTTGTAGGATTTGATTTATACCTCTCTAAAAGTATCTCCATAGATGAACTATGGCGTGCAAAAAGACGGATATTTAAGGGTAAAGATGTCTAAGTACATAAGATGCCCTATCTGTGAAGCGGTAAATGAAGATACAAAAGGTGAGATCTATTGTAGAAGATGTGGTCAAAAGATCTACCACGATAAAGGGTACAGTTATCAAGTAACTCTAGCTTATCTAGTAACTGCTATGATTTTGTTTTTACCTGCAAACCTCTATCCGATCCTAAGCACAAACACGATGGGAGATATCAGCTCAAATACCATTATAGGTGGTGTTATATCCCTGTGGGAGCATGGCTCATATCCCATAGCTTTGATTATACTTTTTGCTTCTGTTTTTGTGCCAATTTTGAAGTTTATTTTGATAGGCTATCTTCTAATATCTGCAAAGTTTGGAAAATCAAGACAAAAGGTTGATAAGCAAAAGATCTTTTACATCGCGGAAATCATAGGACCTTGGTCGATGATAGATGTTTTTGTAGTAGCGATATTAGCAGCATTGGTGCAGTTAAATGTAGTCCATATCGAAGCAGGTGCTGCCACAACAGCATTTGCTACTATGGTCTTTTTTACACTACTTGCTGCTTTGTCGTTTGACACTAGGTTAATATGGGAGAAGAGATGAAACAAGAAAATATACCTGAAGTTATAGAGAGCCAAAAAGTTCAAGTTATGACATCTATCTGGATAGTACCGATAATCGCACTAATCGTAGCTCTTTGGCTTGCGTGGCAATACTTTAGTGAACTAGGTCCAAAAGTTGAGATAGTTTTTAAATCAAGTGCTGGACTAAAGATAGATCAAAGTCATGTAAAGATACGAGATGTTCCCATAGGTGTAGTAAAAGATATCACACTACTTGATGGTAAAAAGGGTGTTTTAGTAACTGTAAGACTTAAAAATAGTGCAAAAAAATATCTAAATAAAGATACAAAGTTTTGGATTGCAAAACCTCAAATCAGTTCTCGTGGAATAAGTGGACTAGATACTATCATGTCTGGAAGTTATATCGAGATGTATAGTAAAAAAGGGGAAGGATCTAAAAGATACTTTGAGGGTTTAGAAGATCCATACATAGACAAAGAGGAGACTCCCGGCAAAAGATACAACCTATCAGCCCCTGATAGTAGAGATCTAAGCACAGGAGCAAACATCTACTACAGAAAGATAAAAGTAGGACAACTTGAAAATATCCATCTATCAAAGGATGGACAAAAGGTTGATTTTACTATCTTTATAGAAGAAGCTTATACAAGATTTATAAATCCTCAAACACAGTTTTATAGGACAAATAACCTAAGCTTTGACTTTTCAGCAAGTACATTTAAAGTCGATGTAGCCCCTATATCAAACATCTTAAATGGTGGTATCGCTTTTTCAACCACAACAAAAACCGTACGAGATAACACCCTTGATGATAACTATATCTTTACACTCTACAATGACTTCTCAGAGGCTAGAGAGAAAGTGATAGGTTTTGGTGGAGATGCTGTTAAGACTTTTCAGTTTATTTTTGATGAGTCCATAGGAAAGCTAGAGATCGGTGCTCCTATCGAGTTTTACGGTTTTCAAGTTGGTCATGTGGTAAATATCGAATCAGACTTTGATAGCAATGAGAGCAAGATTAGATCTGTAGTCATAGGTCTTATAGATACATCTGTTTTTATAGATTTAAAGCTAGGAAAAGTTGGTGAAGAAAACCTTGAAAGTGCAGTAGAAAAAGGCTTAAAAGCTAGACTCTCACAAAGCAATCCGATAACTCAAACACTATACATAGAGCTGATTAAAGATAAAAAAGGAAAACCCAAAAAGATATTTCCAACAAACAAGTATGCTATATTTCCAACCATGCACAGTAACTTTGATGGTATGATGGATAAGATTTCATCATTTACAGATAAGTTAAATAACTTAGATCTAGAAAAACTTTTAGCTTCTATAAATGGCTTGATTGATGATAGTTCGCCTGAAGTGAAAACTCTTTTAGTAAATCTAAACAAATCAGTAAAAAATATAAACCGTCTTACAAAAACAAAAGGTATGAAGAACCTACCACAGACCATAGAAAACTCACTAGATAGCTTAACAAACACACTAAATTCTGTAAATCTACTTCTAAAGGGAGATAGTTCAAACTCGCTTCTTTCAGCACAGATAACAACGATGTTAAGAGAGCTTACAAAGATGTCAAAATCAGTTCAAAGGCTTACTGATAAGTTAGATAAAAAGCCAAATGCACTTATATTTGGAGATGATTAGATGAGAAAGATTATACTGTTTTTAACAACTTTACTATTTTTAGGATGTAGCATAAAATCAAGTAGCTACTATCTGCTTGAGGGGGATAAAAACATAGTCTCTACTCATCCATTTTCTGGAGCTATCGGGGTAAATGTCATAGAGCTTCCAAGATACTTCAACCAAAACAATCTAGCTGTAAAAGAGGGAGAAAATAGAGTATACTTTATAAACCAAGCCCACTGGATTAGTGATATGGATGAACACCTAACTAAGGTTTTAGTAGCTTATCTAAAGAGGTATTTTAACACCACCGATATATATCTATACCCTTGGGATGTGAAGAAAAATGTCACAAAAAGAGTAGATCTAAAGATAGAAAACTTCATATATGATGGAAAAGATGTTATTTTAGATGCTTCATGGGAGATAGATTCAAATGGTAAATCAAAAGCAAAGTTTTTTCATACATTTGTAGAGGCTAAAAACGATCCTGACTCTATAGTAAAGAGTATGGATAAAGCTTTTGCAAAACTACAAGAACAGGTAGCTAGGAGCATAAAATAGATACAACTTTTAAAAATGCTTCTGGAAAATCGATACTATTTTTAGGACGATTAAAAAACTTCACACAAGAAGAGGTTGAGATCTTTTTAAAACAGTATGATCTGAAATTTTGCAAAGAGTTAAGCCAAGATGTGGCTATAGTCATAGAGAGTTCCATGATGCACCCAACAGAAGAAGAGATCTCATACGAGGTTTATAAAAAAAAGATTTCAACTTTTAAGCTAGAAGATTTTGAAACTCTATATGCTAAAAATGTAAATCAAAATTCACTATTGATGTCACTAAAACTATCAAATGATCAAACAAGACTCATCAGACTTTTAAAAAATGAAGCTTTTGAGGATGATTTTTATCTAAAAATATTTAGACTTTATGACTGGGACGGTGAGGGAGTTTATGATAATGATGAAAATCGTGATGTTACAATCACATTTATCAAAAGGTTTTTTGATAGCGATGAACATCACGATCCAGCAACTATATACTCTCCTGTAAGCTTGGCTAAAATCATCACACAAACAACAGATAGTAAGCTTTTAGATACTGCTTTAGCGATGCCAAACTATGACTTTAATGTCAGCAAATCTGATCAAAAAAGAGCTACAAATATAAAAGAGTTGGTAGCTTTTAATCCTCATACATCCAAAGATACACTCAAAAAACTGCTAAATTATAAAGATCCAGACATCGACTACTTTTTGGCACAAAACCAAAACCTAGATTCAGACTTGCAAGATACTATATATGATAGATCTAACCCCGATACAATCAAGATGTTAGCACTAAATGACTCTTTAAGTGATAAACTTTTTCATAAACTACTCCAAAATGATGAAGCTTCAAAAATGTTACTAGCATTTGCAAAGATAGATGATGAGAGGTTAAAATCGGCAAAAAAAAGCAGATACTTTCATATCATAGGTGAGAACAAAAATATATCTGATATAGCCCATACATTGATAGATATAGATGATTTAGAGTTACAAAAAAGATTAGCTTCAAACCCTGCTATAAAATCACAACAGCTAGATAAGATCTATAAAAAATACAGTAACAAAGTTATACTAGATCTAAGCCAAAACCCAAACCTAAATCCAGATCTAATAGAGAAGTTTTTTCAGATAAAAGACAGATATATAGACATAACCCTAGCCGCAAACCCATCAACACCCAAAAAGATACTTAGTGAGTATTATGAAAGGTATGATGATGAGCTAAACCTATCTCTTGCAGCAAACCCATCAACACCCATAGAGTACCTGCAACAGTTTCAACTAGATAGTAGATTTTTCAACCTACTAACTAAAAACAAAACTTTTACAGACAATATACTTAATAATTTGGGGATTTAGTATGATTGCATTTCAATTTGAAATATTTTTTATAAAATTTCTCTAATCATGTCATAATTTGATATAAGGGCACCTCTAAAAACCCTAGGCACTCATAATGGGCTTTGCAAATGTAAGATTTTGCAAGAGATTTGTGAAAGCC
>JAUTBV010085751.1:0-19095 GCA_032361325.1 Lepetodrilus fucensis
TCTTGTATACAGTGGACCATACAGCTTAATTGCACTAATTTTCTGTTTTGTTTACGCAGTTAGAAATCACACAATCTAGCAATTTAATGAACAAATGTCTCCCTGCTGATATTTGGTATTTGGTATTAAACAGTTAACCAATCAGCAGACAGCTGTCATTCTATGCGTGATTTCTGCCAAACGAGGGGCCATGTCCAGACTCGATGTAGCAATGAGTAGCTTGAGATGATTTGTTATAAAGTCCATTGAAATAATTAACTATTGAACCCGGGAAGTTGTAATGCATGTAATGTCAAACACATTATTTTTTAGTCTTTGTTAAACAAGATCGCGGACTTGAGCTTACTATTATTCAATCCCAATCTGTGCCTCTTTTCCAAAAAAGGAAACAATTTTCGAGGTGGGCAAAATGTATAAATAGATATAGAACGACTAGTCGACTAGCACTTTTCAATAGTTGTCCCGGCCCTAATGTACATTCACATTGATGACCACCGACTGAAAGTGACTCAGTGCCAATATAGTAATTAGCCATGTTAACCCCTCTTTACAATCAAGCTGATCAATCATACATATATTTTGGAGTAAAATTGCTTACTACAGCAGTAGTCCGATTTATTAAAATGATATTAATATGTGTGTGAACAGGAAGTCTATGATGATTCATTAGCTGGCCCCCTGCCCCCTCCATCTCATCTGGTCACCTGTGTGTTTGGTTATTTATAGCCAAATACTTAAACTTAAAAGTATATAATTTATTAGTAATTAGTTTTTATTGTCTAGTGGTTTCGTTATCCTACTACTTGTATAAGGTATTATGTGATGGTTAACACACGGCCCGAGGGCGTTGCGGTATGTAATGCATGACGTTGAAGGAATTAGCCCGAGGTGTAATTCCTGAACGCCCGAGGGCCGTGTGTTAACTGTCTTATATCATGACAAAAATACACAAATAAACCTAGTATACAATTTATTATTTTAGTATATACTGGTTACAGGCCTATTATCGCCCAGGACCTATTATCGCCTACCCGCGCTGTAGCGCTTCCCCGTTCGTGATTGATTTGGATTATGTCATATTTTAAATATAGAACACCTAATAATTACCAATAGATGATAATTGGAGCAATAATTGTATTTTATTTTAAATTGTCATCAATTAGCTTCAAAATTTGCAAAATTTGCAAAATGACATGTCGGGGGGTTAATTACGTGTTTAGTCGCTCGTTTATATTTGTTCGTCAGCCATGATGTCCTTTCATGTAGTTATGGCGTAGCACAATTTCCATCAATCTCTACAGCATTTTATGTTTTTTACACTATGTAAAAAAATATCGCTCTATTAGTTTATCATTGAGATCGCTTCAAAAATACATCATTAGGCAAAACAAACGGTGTGTTCTTATAATATGTGATACAACTTTTTACATCCATGCATGCATTAGGTATGGTTTATAAATACCAATTTAAAATTAAATGATTTAATCAGAAGATTACGCACCCTGTCCTGTTTTATGGGGGCGATAATAGGTCCTGCCAGTGGCATAAAAAGGCCTATTCACTCGCGCTATAACCGAAGTGGCACGGACAACTTTGAATATACCATAAGGTCACACTATAGCTATACTTGTGTCATAGTAAGTATAATGAAGATGTACATATTAAGAAAATTTTCCAGGAAAACGTTCATATTGTAGGCGATAATAGACCCGTTACTAGTATAGCTTTAAGTTTACCTAATAACAATACTCCATGTAACCTGTAAAAGGCTTAGATTAGTTTTACATTTATTGTAGGATTTGCAGGCAATGTAATCTGTCATACATGTATCAACTGTATATTGTGTAGATGTAAAGATTATTATATAATTGAGTAGATGTGTAGATGGTTCACATTGGGAAGTGGTGCCTTCTATCTGCCTGTACAATTGCTTAAAGTCATAGAAATCTGAGCTCAGGAACATCTCATTCTGTACAAATATGACAAAAATGTTGAAATACTGTTATCATAGCTGCTAAGTATTAAGAACGTGCCTCGGGGTAGACAACAGTGAAATCACAGGAAAGTTCCAACATTCAGAGGAATTTGTCGTTTAGTTTTTGCCTTCTCCGAACATAATGTTGATTTCCGTATTCTGCTGTTAATGTATTTTCTAGCTTCCATCATCTGACAGTGGAAATGTTTCTCAGTAATGTGATCAAAATACAATAGCCAGCTCTATTGTCAAAATCATTTTGAAAGCATCAAACATCAATGCTTGTTTACAAGTATACCTTCTTGATGGATGTTTCATTGAGCTTTAGACAATGTTGATCTATGTGAACATTTATCGCTGATTTGCTTTGTAATTGTAATGCTAGGCGTTCCGGTCAATTATTTCGCTTCAACTATTGTAAGTTAAAGTCACTCTAAAATTTCCTACGTAATACTGTTATATCATTATGAGCTATTGAAATATTTAAGGGACATAACACCATAATTGTTGACCACTTTACTATAGTGATTGGCACGAATAGCTGAACATTTATTTTAAGCAAGGGTAAACAATAATTCATTCATTGCTGTTTAGAACTTGCAATATTAATAGTGCACTCCTATTATTTTAGTGCAATTCACTTAGAGGCATTATGGTTGTTTGAATTGTTACCAATCCTATGAAATACCATATATGGATGTGTTTGTCGGACGACTGAGTGACGTGCGATTGACTTTGAATGTACCATTCATCTCGTAATTCACTGAAGGCATCCATCCCATAATTTCAGTTTACCTTATTTCACATGGCAACTACCAATATTTGATTTGGAAGATGTTGGTGAAAACGTCGTAGTCTACAGCAATATATTATTCATTTTATTTGTTTATCTAATACAATTTGAAAACCTATATAAACTATAGTGGTAAAGCTAGCTGCAGTCATGTTATTATTCTGCAAAACCAGCAACTTGATCTCTGTAAAGGCATCTGTATACAGATCCTAGCCACTGTACCATGATGTGTATATGTGTATACAACATTCATAATATTTATTTTATTTCCTATCGATTTGAAATTTGTTGACTTAAAACAACAACTATAGGACTAATAGTAATTTATTCTCAGATGTTGTTCAAATAGTTTTCTTAATTGATTTATTCTGTAATTCCCATGCCTGACATTGACCACATGTATTGGTGGAATTACGGCAATCATGTAAATTATCCTAGCCCACTTACACTAGCTGATCTTGGCCAAGCCTGCGTTTCACGAAAGAGGTGTATATTTACGCCAGACATAAATCAGGACGTAAAGCACAGAATTACATGCAACTTCATGCTTTACGTCCTAGTTTATGTCCGGTGTACAGCGTAAATAGACACCCCTTTCGTGAAACGGTCCAACAGCCTACCGGTAATTGAAACGCCAGTCGTTAACGCTTGGGATAATCGTCGCAAATGGGTGAAAGATTCCCACAGCCATGTTAAACTCCATGTTCACTCACTCCTGCCGGATAAAGCTGAAGCAAGTATTATGACGGAGAGATTCCTAGTTTCAGGTGACATCGATCTATGATAAAAGTACCATTAACAATATGTATGGTGGAGACAAAAGGCCAAGATCAGTTTGTAAACGGGTCCAGACTCATCATTACTTCTTCATGCACCAGGCTGTTCCGTATGACTGTGTGTATGCAATGTTTGTATGCAACACCGTGCTTCACTTGACAGTGTCCGTGCTGCTGTGATTGTATCGGTCTATGTTGTCTGCAGCTGAGTGATTGAGAGCTGCAAAGCAATATAATATATGGTCCCTGAGGGAGATTTTGTTATGAATAAATCCATCACGTATATTTGAGTTTTTAGTATTTTTTCCTCTTTCACAAATCTTTGAGAATGAAATGTATGCTACTTGGATCTTGTTTCATACTCCAGTGTATACAACTCCAGCAATTTCACTGCCAGCCATGAGGACTGGTAAGTCTGAGAAGTTAACCGTCCTCATACATGTTGGCCAGTGATCGATGCTATACATCTTGAAAAATGAACAAACGGTAACACGACATGCGGGCGTGCAAGGATAAAACGTTGCCCGTCCTCGCTGAAAATAACCCGTCACGGGCGTGCGGACGGGCTCTATTTCGAACACTGGCATACTCCATGCTATAATACACAGAATTGAAATATTTCTACAGAGAGCAATGACACAGATTGCAGAAATCTAAAATTATCTACAGATACAAATAGTTTCTTCATATTTTGAAGTGCAAGTTGGGTATAAGCATGAACATTTGAGTGTTGAAACTGACTTGTACGATCAACATGGACAACACCAATATGTCCAAGTCACCATTGCTTATGGAAGTTCGCAGATTATCTCTTACATGACACAACATAAGATTTTTTGTAGCAGAATGTACTATATCCATAACTAGTTGAAGCCAGTATATGATCAAGCTCTAGACACACTTTTATCCATTCTCCGCAAACAATTGACTCAACACAACTCTAACCTATTGCACACATATTAGTTATTGTACAGACATGAAAAAAAGGATGGTTTTGAAATGCACTTCATATTATATGCCATCAACTAATATTCACACACAAAAGATAAACATACAATCATCCATTAACTGTAAAATAAATTTTATTTGAACAAATCAAATTTTTCAACAATATTATTATGAACATAATGATTAAGTCCCTAAAGATCGTCACAGAATTCAATCAGTTATTTGTGGAATAACGTTTAGGTCTGTCTTTAAGCTCCTCCTGTCCGTGAGCAAAGGTGCACTTCCCCGATTGTCTGGGACAACCGTCCGGATGGTTTGAGTGGAACCAGCACAGCAATGTCTTGTAGTAGCCTTCAGCGGCCACTTTCTTGGACATGGCTTTCTTAGACCGGCTCCACGGATAGTCCTGAGAAAAGTCTCGCAGTCTCACCGTGCCACCAGAGACTGAAAGTGAAAGTAGAACATGAAACGTGGTCTTCAAGATATGTTACGTTACAGCGGGAATCTTTCACCCATATGCAACACTTCAAGATATGAAATTCATTGCTTTCCTAGTTTTCAAACATACTTTTATAACATAATTACGAACAGGAACTGGATAAACATGTAAAATAAATGGACAATTATGAGTTTTCTTGAAAGCTTTTCAAAGTCAAAATCAATTTATTATTTCTATTTACCACCCACTGCGGTACAAGAGCATATTAATCTAACTCAAATATACATCAAGTTGGCATGTGTATGACTACATCAAGTTAGTACCAGACTTCCAACATATACTTGTTCACCTTGGAAGACATTATTGTGGTTCCTGAGCAACGTCTGTAGACCGCCATTTTCTGCTTTCAACTGCTGTAGGATATCCGAGTCAAACAATTCAGCAGCATCAGACAGGGGCAGTGTCCCTGATTGAAATCATTATCATTTAGTGTTACAAAACAACTGAAATATTTTATTACATAAATGCAGTGAAATACCACGTTTTAACAGTGGAAATAACAAGTGTTATTTTTCACTAGTGAAAATAACTAACTGGGTAACAGCCTCAGAAGTCTCACGAGCGGCAGAGGACAGGACATGGGACCAGTTCAGCGGCATGTGTAAAGCATGTCACCATGTTACGGCTGAGGGAAGGGGAATGAAGTAGGCTGATCCATTCTTAGATAAACTAATACCTGACTAAATAATGAAAGTTATGTATATTTCACTGCACTTATGTAATAAATAGAACATTCAAGTTTTTTTCTCTCGAATACCATGTTTATCTCATCTCATGGAGTGGGAGAGTCGACATTTTCATTTGTGGCTGCGCCACTCGTGGAAATATCAACTCTCCCACTACACTCGATGAGATAAACATGGAAACCGAGACAAAACCTGAATATCCTCTATGTATTCTAGGCAGGTTTAAAGGCATAATATCACTGTGGATTGACCTATATACAATGGACACACAAATTTCGATCTGAGACTAATTACGAATGAGTTGTTCACCCAAAAGTATTTATTTACTGATGTACTTATCCCCCAGTTATAAAACAAATGATATTTAATGTTAAATAGGGGAACATTCCGCTATATATCTTGTCTTTGATGCATCACTGTTCTAAGAAGGAATGCGGGCAAAGAGTTACGTCCCTTTTGAATGATATATTTAGAAGCAGTTTATCAGGGAGGGGGTTGCATTGGAAATTTGTCAACCACACAGTGGTGGAAAGCTTTTTGGAAGTACAAACATGATTTTATGTATGTCAAGTGAATACACTTTGCAGTTATAGCTAAGAACTAGTCCAAAACAACCATAAATATCTGTGATATTATGCCTTTAAACAAG
Organism: Lepetodrilus fucensis; assembly: GCA_032361325.1. Lineage (NCBI taxonomy): Eukaryota > Metazoa > Mollusca > Gastropoda > Lepetellida > Lepetodrilidae > Lepetodrilus > Lepetodrilus fucensis. The sequence continues at coordinate 6,327 of JAUTBV010085751.1, forward strand.
TGATTTAATTACTTACCATATTAGCTCTGAATGAAATGAAAGACTAAAAATATGTGTTACATCTGGGTGGATTATATAATCAGCAATTGTTTCAGATCCTTCAATTGCCAATATATTATTAAAGAAATGTTATTACATTTGTAATTTGTTAACAAAATGTAAATGAACACAAGAGTTGATGCATTCTTTAATCTTATACAAATAATTATTATAGTTTGGCATGAAATGCATTGACATCCCTATTTTGTAGATTATCTCGGTAAATACTTCATGGAATGAAAAACAAAAAAACTTAATTTTCTTATTTCATTTGACCTAACCAAATGTAAAACAAAATTATTATTGCACCAGTAATAACAAAATCTGTTTACAGTATATAACGATCACCAAATATTTTGAGTAAGTATTATTTTATGCAGAAGGGCGACGTTCGAAAGAAGCGATAGGGAAATAGGCTGAATTTGCAAATGCAGGTATGTGAAGATGAGCATGGGGATTGGTAAATAAGCTGTACAGCTTATTTCAATACCACTCAATACCACTCCTGAGTTGACAAGAGTTTGCGACGTTTAAAAAAAAAAGATTTTAAGTATGATTAAAAAAAAAGCTTTATAATTTCGGGGCCAAGTGTATTCTAGTACCTGATTGCGAGTGCCCAGGGTGAGACGGGGAGCTGGAATCTTCACTGAGTCGACTGACGCTGTCGTCTCTTCTCATCTCCAGGGGTGGGGGAGGCAGGGCGGAGCCAGGGGTACTAGGGGTGGTGGAGTCGTCAGACTTCTTCTGAAATAGACACAATACACAATTACGCTCAGGTGACATTTCAATAGATGCAGCCAGGGTACTGTCATTTTATAATGACATGTCATTCATTCGATATAAATTACTGCTATTATTATTATTATCATCATCATTTATTATCATCATCATCATCATCACCATTATTATTATTTTATTATTATTATTATATACAATGCATTTATATTATTATTATGATAATTATTACTACTATTTTAAGTATTTATTATTAAAATTATTATTTTATTAATAATTATGACTGATTCATTGTGGGTATTTTTTTTACCCACATGCAACAAATGATCATAATAATTTTAAAAGTAAAAATGTTATTACATGATCAACTAATGATTATTCATTTTCACTAGTCATGCTTGGCAATCTCTACATACTATATTGTTACCAGATACAATAATATTTTTTTTTGCTAAAAGTGAATGAGTTATTGCTTTATATCAATCAACACACACTTATTAATATAATTATTATAGACCAAGAGGATATACACGATTAAAAGTAGTATGGTATTACACGTCGTTAATAAAACATACTACCATTGCTACATTCTATTAACACTAAATTTGTAAAGACATACAAACTACAAGGATTTAACTACAGGATTACAGGAAAGTTTAAGATAATTGAATTTTAAAAACATAGTGAAGTACACGAAAAACATAGTGAAATATATGTATTTGAAAACTGCTTGAATGTAAAGTAAAGGCAGACTCTCCATAAGACTGGACCACTACCTGTCAGCCTATGGTAAAAATGTATTACATTGTTGGGCTGCTAATTAGAAATACGATAAAATTTAAACATAATTTGAATAAGTTCATCAGGTGAAAGTGTGTTTAAGTCTATGCCAATTTTATATATACTCCAGAAAATACATTAAGGATTAGGATGTATTTTCTAGGGAAGCTTTCTAATAAAATTCTGAACTCAGTTTGAGGATTCTGGTGTCAAACTTCTTTCAATATGTCTGCAAGTTCTTGAAGAGAATCTGGAGCCTGGAAATTCTTTGTTGTTAAACATTTTATAACAATAAATAATATGTCCAAAAAGGATACCAACCCTTAATTCATATTCTTTTGAGCATAGTAGAACTGATGTACTCCTGAGTTGACAAGAGTTTGTGGCATTTTTTGTAATGATTTTAAGTATGATTCATGAAACTGATGTTTTTTTGTGTGCATTACATTACATTCTATGCAATACCAGAGTTAAATAAATGATGGCATGTCTTCATTATACGCCATCAAGTGACGTGGAAACTGTGGAGATTTGACAAGCCTTGTCAAATTGAATAAAGATGGAGTAAGGATAGCAGATATGGTTTCAGTAATAGAAACATGTAAAAATATGAATCAATAGCATATAAAACATGTCAGGATTAAGAATTGAGTAAAAAATGAACAGAATAAATATATACAAGAACATCTAAAACAAAACTATGAATGATTAAATATTAAACCCATGTATGCTAAAACAGCACTTTTGATAGTATTTAACAATGTGTGTCCTTGACATTCGATACATCAGAGCCCCTATTCTCGAAACTTCTTAAGATCTTCTTAGCTTTAAGAACGTAAATAGCTCATGCTATAGGTATCCTTAAGATAAAGTTAAGAACGTTCTTAGGCCAAGGTCCGAAGATCGTAAGAATGTTTCGAGAATATGGCCCCTGGTAAATAGGTCAGGACAATACCAAACAATATATACGATACAGTATTACTAAATACCATTACCATTACCATGTAATAATTCTATTACAAAGCATAACTAAAAAAATATGAAATGTAAAAGCGCAAGGAGAGAAAACGATAAAACTAATGTTAAACTAAAACTGTAATAAACATGGATTAGTGAACACTGAACTATAGGAGTAAGTAAACTATACACTGAACAAGAACTAAACTACACTAATAAACTAGACAATGACAAGCATTCTAAAGCAGCAAACACGCTAAACTGAATGCTAAACAAATCTGTACCCCAACAAACTTCAGGAACTCAGAGACAAAAGTGCCCCCTGGTGGCATAGGATTAGCAGGGGGAGATAACACTGCCAGTGGAGAGTTGGATACCACCGTTGTTACAGCAGTCTCTGTGCTCTTCGATCCAATCTGAACACGAGAAACAAATCTGCTGCATGCTACAAAAGCTCTATATTTTCCATTAATAATATCAGCTTAAGTTACAACTTGCAGCCAATATACAATCCCGGATGAATCTGTAAATTATAATGTTGAGTAGTATCTCGACACATGCAAATTATCGCCATACAGCAGCGAATGAATAGCAGAGCCATTTCCTGTTAATAATTGAATATATGTCTGGTAAACTGGCTATATTAAATGAGCAATGTGTTAGGTTACAGATGTCTAACTAAAGAGATCACTTATTTGGAGGTTAAACAAATGTTTGCGTGAAGTCCTTCTTTTTTTTAAAATTGGGATTTAGTCCTTTCAAGATTCTTTCACTTATATCATTACTTGTCAAGTTCAGAGCAGGAGGAAACCCGCAACAACCGTAGTGTTGAATGTTGCAGTAAACCTGCGAGCACCGGCTGGTACCGACAGACCAAGGATGCTAGCTGCATTGCCACTCTACAGACAGTGCATCCTATTAATATCAGAATTTGAACTTGGGACCTTTCGCTCCAAAGCCCATAGGTTTGTTCTACCATTGTGCTACCACCCACCCTGAAGAGACTTTGTTGAAGATTAAAAATAGTGCCAAAACATAGAGATCACTTCACTTCACTTCACCGAGCATTGTGCATCAGCTGACATCCTGACATCAGCTGGGACAACTCTATGAAGCTGGAAATATCCTCCTGCATCATGAGGCTATATATGGCATTGCTTAGAATTGGCCACATTCTTTAGTGTACACAATGCTCATGCTCATGCAAGACATGACCACATTAGTTGCAGTGTTAAAATACAATACAGCATATACCCTAAGCTCCACAGCATGCAATAATCTGTCCACATGCCACAGATGCACATGCAGACAACTGACATACACATTCTATGATATTAATTAATATTTTAAACATATTATATATGTATTAATTACTAACCTAACCATCATGGACTATTAATATATAACTATAGCTAGCATTCATGAACTACCAACACATTAATGAACTATTCACATACATGTTAAAGTGATATACAAATAAACCATGAATAATCAATCATCAACTATCTCCTGCTCATCAATATATTATTCAAGATTTCAAGATTTCAAGTAATGGTCATATTTCAAGTTGCAGAATTGTCATAAATCCTGAAACAACCACAGTCTTGACACATTTCTGTAAAGTTATCAAAATAGAAAACTGTCTACCATGCCTACTCATCCCAATGCATCTAAATAATTTGCCGAGAAATGTCTGCTACACAAAAAAATTAAATTGGTTCTGCTTGAGCATGTAGTTCATAAGGTTCTATAATGCCCATCTTAATCTTCAGCCTAAATCCACCAGTCATAAACAAATTGAAGACAATCTTCAGCCTAAATCCACCAGTCAGACACAAATTGAAGACAATCTTCAGCCTAAATCCACCAGTCAGACACAAATTGAAGATAATCTTCAGCCTAAATCCACCAGTCAGACACAAATTGAAAACAGTCTTCAGCCTAAATTCACCAGTCACACACAAACTGAAGACAATCTTCAGCCTAAATGCACCACACACAAACAAGCTGAAGACCCACCTTAATCTTCAGCCTAAATCCACCAGGATCCTCCAGGGGTGAAGGTTCTGTCTTCACGTTCAGCTGCATGAAGTCTCCTCCTGCCATCAGATCCAGCATGGGGGAGGTGGCTTTCCTCTTTAGCCCCGCCTCCCTCTTGTCATGTGACTCGATTCTGACCAATGGTGGCTTCTTCTCTGGTGTGATGTCAACGTCAATCATGTCCACATCCTCTGACTGAGAACCTTTTGTGGGCGTGGTCTCATTTTGCGACAGCTCGTCAAATAATTCATCCTAAAAAGAAAATCAATCATGTATACCAGGTTTCAAGATTCTTTCACTTATATCACAGCTTGTTAGCTTAGGTCAGGAGGAAACCTGTAACAACCCAATAGTAGCACTGAATGTTGCAGTAAACCTGCGCACACCAGCTGGTACTGATAGACCAAGGCCGATTACTGCATTTCCATTGTACAGACATCGCATCCTATCATGATCGCATCAGAAAGGAAACTTTAGTGAATATTGGGTATTTGTTTTTGAAGGCCAACATTCTACTATATTCTACTATTGCTCTACCACACAGCCTCCACAAGTATGTATGTACTGTGATAAAACAGTCTATTTTTCACTAGGTGTATCCCTAATATATTAGGGATTAAAGTACAAGCACAAGGCAGGCAGGTATAAATTAATAATTGCTACAGACTCCAACGTCCAAGGTGTTACATGTAGATGTTGGGTCAATAATGTCATGAGGTCAGAAGGTCATACCAAGGTCATATTGAGGTCACAACAAGGTCATAACAAGGTCACAGATGACATCAAGTACTCACCTCAGTCTTCTCTGGGACGATTGTTGGATTCAACATGGTTGTCTTCTCCTTCAAGTTCAGCACCAGAACACTCTGATTAAAGATACAACAATGCTCAAAGTAATCACAGTGATATAATAACATATATAGCAACATACAGCACACAATGGAGAGCTAACAATTACCAGTATTATTATAGTCTGCCAGATAATGATACAAAACCCTGTTTGGTACTGTTACTCAAAAACTATTTACCACAGGTCACTCAAATTTGGTACAGTGTGAGAAAACGAGGTGTGTGTATACTATCAATTCCAAAATGACTACTTCGCAGAGCACCAAATAAGAATTGTGTCCGTTACTATTTCTAGTGCTCTCACCTCGGGTATTTTGAGACACGTGGGTCGTGTGCGTCCATAAAGGACAAAGTAGAAGTCAGCAATCCCACATCGTAGTCGGCTGTCATGGGAGAGGGATGAACTGAAACAAACACATCCACCATACACTAGAATGATCTCTGGCCCTTGGTGAGCATATTGAAACAAACAGGTCCACCATACACTAGAATGCTCTCTGGCCCTTGGTGAGCATATTGAAACAAACAGGTCTACCATACACTAGAATGATCTCTGGCCCTTGGTATGCATATTGAAACAAACAGGTCCACCATACACTAGAATGCTCTCTGGCCCTTGGTGAGCGTTCTTTCTGATATTCAACAGACAGATGAGAATAAGCTTACCGGTGCTTACAAGTGTTGCCATAAATGCTAGGGCATGCTTGCATAACTGAACACAGGACTGTATTTATCTCAGCTGACTAACTTGATTAGCTAGCTCAGGCCACGAGATAATGAAACTTTCCGAGTATAATTTCATACTCAAGCTCAAATTTGATATGGGCATTTGTAAACAAAATCTTGAGTTTGTACTCAAAAACGATTTTGTAATCGCAGGGCCAGACTACATGGCAGATACTAAATATTGAACATCGTAAAGTATCCAGACAATTCAAGCCACCTACTTCATCATTTTCCAGAGTTTCTCCACCAGAGTGTCATTGTTCAAGGGGTTGTTGTCGTTTTTTCTAAACGGAGGGTTGTCAACAAGCATCTGTAGACATCGATGTCTGAAACAGTGTTAGAGAGTAGGGTCAAATTTAATGTAGGAGAGAGTGGCTGATGGTAGTTCAGCTGTAGAATGTTGCGACTTCGAAGCCAAACGTTTGGGATCCAGTGTTCGAAATTACCGCTGAAAACCTACTGGCCTGAATGATACAAATGACAAATGTTTACAAAAATCATGAATTTCTACTGGCCCTTAGGATACCTTTAGCATTGGGGGAAATGGCCGGGCCAGAAGTAATTTCGAACACTGGGATCCCAATAAATTAAAGTTACCTGTACGATGGGATCATGATAGGATACTCTTATCTGTAGTGGCAATGAAGTTATCAATCTTGGTCGGTCAATACCAGCAGGTGCTGACAGATTTACTTCAAAATTCAGCACTACATGTGATTAGAAGACTGTGGTCTTCTGAAACAAACTGTTCTAATTACCTGATCAGAATATCTTTGTCTGTCTCGATGAGCTTAAATAGCCATTGGAAAGTTTCACTGTTCTGGTCCACTGAAATATTTACAGAACACAACTGATTTACCGAGGTACTAACAAAACCATTTATTCAAAACTATTCAGCTTGCATTGCATACTCCCCAGTAAATTGAGAAGTACACAAAGATCCATTGACCGATATAATAATGTAGCACTATATGAGCATGTTGGGGGTAAAATAAATATTCACATTATTATTATTATTATTATTATTATTAGTGTGGATTTGGGGCCAAATAAAAGTTCACATTATTATTATTATTATTATTATTATTATTAATTAATTAATTATTAATTATAAATATATATTTATTAAATTATATATTATTATTATTATAAAGTTCTGTTCTGTTACCTTTAGTAAAGTCTATCAAGGCCTTCAGTGCCGCCAGACGGATGTCTCTGTAGATGCCGTAGCAGGCGTAGCTCTTGAAGATCTCGGGGTCGTTGGGGAGGTGTCCGAACTTCTGCAGGGTGCGGATGGCGTGGATGCAGCTGACCGTGACGGTCTGCCGGTAGCACGGCAACAACTTCTCCAGATTCAGACAGCGCGTTATCTCCTCCAGTATAAGCTTTGTGTCTGCGCTCAGGTTGTCCGTGCTCTTACACAGGCTGTTGCTATGGAAACAAACACGTGGAGATGTAAACAAAATCCTGAAGGCAAATATAAGCTGTTACTATTTTGCTGTAATTTTTCTTGTTACCATAATGCATAGATCAAATAGTTTCTGCCTAAATTAAATGTTAAACTGCATCTATGTGGTAGAAAGTGGTCCTGTATATTGCACGGTTGACCACTCAGGTTAAAGTGAAGCATGTTCGAGCTGAGCCGATACTTATATAGGTGACCAAGATCCTGATCGTGTCTAGGATTCGTTCCTGCCCCACACTGAATCACAGGTTGAACAACCTGTGGTGTCACCTTAGGCAAGTGGCTTAATTCGAAAATGCCTCTTCACCTAGCAGAGAAGAGGTACCCCCAAAAGATGAAATGAACATGTGAGTGAGTGAATATGGAGTTTAACATCGCTGCGGGAATTTTTCGATAAATGTTTCGATAAATGAACATGTGACAGCTTGGGTTGTAGACTCCCCAGGCAGTTGAGTGTACACAGATCCATTGACCGGGGTCAAGGCTCTGGACTAACATATGCCCGACGTACAGGGGCAAGTTAATTGCACTGTAGGCAACCTACTTTTTAACATTTAGCACCTTTTATTGGTGTCGCATTTATGTCTAAAATCTAGAGGTCGCATTAAATTAGTGACGCATTAATTTCATGATTTACAGTAAATTAAAATCTGAGTGCATAATAGCACATGAGCACACACACACACACAATTATCGACAAGTAAATTCTCACAAGTAGTCTGGTTCTCAGAACATCTCCATTTTCCATTTCCATGCCGACCAATGGATGCTGTTTGGACGAAAATCCAGCAGATCCTGGCAGCTCAAACCGCTTTGGCCGCGTCCCATATCTTATCTCCACTCTGTCCCCGGTGGCAGAAAGTCTTGTCATTAGAGCTCCCAGAATGACGTCATTCTCCACAATGTACGCAAGAGGGTCGGTCATTTCCTCGTTGTTGAATGCGATCGTTGAATCAGAACATGACTCCCAGACCTGAGAATAAATATCCAATCAGAACATAAGATTGTTCTAGTGCTCTAATCATTCTTTATGACATGTTTAAATTAAAGGTCCAATATTCATATTAAATATGTTACTTTTAATGTTTTTCTTCACAGGAAAGTCATGCTGACCTGCATTCTTCGGACAGGCTGACATCTCATCTGTTCAATTTCTTCCCATGCCCCAAAACCTAAAAATAACGACGACATTCGTTATTATCCTGGAACAAATTTGTTTACATTGTAAAAAGCCTCAGTACAAAAATGGATACATATAATAAATAAAAACATTAACTTAGCTGCTAGCAACACACATTTATTCATAAATTACAATGTACATAATATTAGAGTGAAACATTTACAATACGGTGAAACACAAATACGATATGAATACGATCAAACAATTGAGACCTTGCATGTGACATCACTCAATACGTCACATAGCATCGTGGGTGGCAAGACAATGGGATTTTCCACCATTGCTCACGTCATCAGATTGCTTTCTGCCACCCAAACCGTTTTCTTCCACCCAAACGATTGTTCCATGCAAGGCCTCAATAGTGTATCTACTCAGTGACTTTGCTCATATCATCCAGTTTGAAGTGTGATCAAATAAGTCTAGAGAACGTACTGTTGAAGAGTTTGACGGTGGCAGGACTCAAGGCGCATGTCCTGTTGCTGTATTTCTCCTGCAGAGTGAACTTCCCTCGGTTTGGAGCTGCCTCCAGAAGAATTATTCTCTTGTCCGAAAACAGTGGATTGTGAGCTGAAAAGAGATCATTAATTTTATGGTGAGAGCTTTGACATTATTGAAAGAACTGTTCACTTTTTCCAAAGGCAAGGTTTTTCAACATTACTCGCGACCTTTTGGTTATTTTATTACACTGAGAGAAAAACAATCCAAATGTTGATTATTGACACACTGTCATATTATTATTTTGTATTAACCTTGTGGCTAAATGTGCTATTATATTTTCGTTTCTGAAAATATGTCCATAATCAATCTATCAATATGCCATGATCAGCTGATGATGAAATAAAAAGAATTAAAAAAATATAAATAATATTTAATAACGCAATCAAATTGTAAATACCCAGGGCACAAGCCATAGCCACTCCAACCATGCCACCCCCAGAAATGACAATATCAGAAGATTCTTCATTTCTGTTTCCAAGCACTGAACTTGAGCAGAAAGTCTTTCTTATCTGCGACACGGCGCTGTAAGTGCAGGATCTGGGAAAAATCTTCTTTAAAACTTGGACCGCCATGTTGACATTTGGAGTGACCTCCCTTGAAAACGTCACGGACAAAATGTAACAAATATATCGAATCAAATATTTATTATACTAATTATTTAAAACGTATTGCCGAGAATGAGATCAGTTCCGATTAGATTAGATCAAATTTATGTCGTAAAAACCAAAGTCAAATATTTATATTCACTGCGGGTCTGTTGTGTATTTTTTAGTTTAACATGGCAACAATGGCAACAAGCCATGGTTTGTCGGTTTTAACCAATTCTTGCATCAAATCTCCTGTGAATCCTGCAACAGGCTTAAGTGCTTCCTTCGAAGAACGTCCGGCAGTGCCATACAGACTGAGCGACAACGATGACTGCGACAGAGAAGCCGACGAAATTTACGAGAACGAGGTTAGCGGGCGAGTCGGCAACTTTCTCAGAAATGTCCCGCTCGAGGAGGACGCCTCCCAACTGCATCTCTTGTCGGATGATGAGTTTTACGATCGACTTATTGCTCTTAAACAGGAGCAGAAAAAAACATTGATAAGATGTGAGCAGATATACAAGCAAAAGTTGGCCCAAGAAGGAAAGTGTTCCACGCAATCTGCAGTAGATTACCTCTTTGATAGGAACGACAACGGACGACCCATGAATGGACATGTTTCAGATTCTGAAGATTCCATGCTTGTCAATGGAGTTACTCGCTCCACTGCTTCGGACTATGTTAGAGACATGTCGTCTAAGCCTCCAGTGCCGTTGAGGCAAGGACCGAGAACAAATGCGATTTTGTCGGAAACTTTACCTGTGAGATCGCGAGCTTTCCAGGATAGACCAAGTTCTGCTCCTGTTGGTTTTAGGAGATATAGATCGCAAAGTTTTGACGAGGATGAATGGCGAAAACATATGTTGACATCAGGAGATGAATCAGGTGACGATGAGGAAAAGCTTCGCAGGTCTTCGCTACACGGGTCAAGGGAGGATATTGAAGCAGCTCTTTCTAAGATAGACGATATGTGGCATAACTTTTCAGTTGATGATTACGTCACCGGTGGAAGACGACGACATTCATTTAGCTCTTCAACGAAGAAGAAGAAACAGAAACATGAACGACTAGAAGACAACTGGAGACATAGACTCACTATACCTCAACCGTTTAAAATGACATTGAGAGACGAATTGAAGGAGAAGAAAATGACCAGGGCACAATACGAAGTAGCACAGGCACGCCTAGATAAGGAGAGAGAAGAAGAGGCAGAATGTCAGAAGAAGTTCAAGGCTTCGCCAGCCCCGGCACACATTTACCTCCCTTTGTATGATGAAATTTGTGAGAAGAACGAGGCGAGACGGAGATACGTGAAAGAGTATTGCACAGAGATGCTCAAATCTCAGGTCAAACCATTCAACTTTATGACGCGCGAGGAAGAAAAGCACAAACACAGAGTTACATCAGCTCCTGTCTCTCCCACGCCCGTCCGAAGAGAGAAGACCACGTTTAAAGCCAAACCGGTTCCGGAATATCTCTATGACAACACGGTCAACGAGAAACTGATGGAGGAAGAAGAATACAGGAAGATCCGGATGAGAATGAGATCGGAAGAGTTGATGCGAGAAGCGTCGCTGCCCCCAAACATGGCTGCCAGGGAACGAATGAAAGAGCAGCAGCAGAAAGAGAAAGCAATGAGGTCGAAAAGGCAACGTCGTTTCAGGCCGAAGATCAATCACCACATTCCGGATTACGACGCTCTGTACCGACAATTTCAGAAAGAGTTGGCGAGGCGGAAATCAGACCAAGGGTCAACGATTATGGAGCCATTCCATCTTGAGACGCATACGTTATCGTCGCGCAGAGAGAAGGTTCTCAAAGATATGGAGAGAGACGAGGAGACACTGAAGGAGAACAGATGGCCGTACAAGTCGGCTCGGACGCGCAGATTTTCAGGTAGCTGCTGGTCCGTAGTCATATAACCCCTCAAATAAATATAACCACTCAAAGTTAGCCTGCTAGCTCGGGCCATTTCCTCCCCCCCCCCCCCCCCCCAATGCTATGCAGGTCTCCTAGCCCTAGTAGGGCTAGTAGAAATTGTTGTTATTTATTTATATACAGTACTATTATTTTTTGTATCACTATTCAGGGGCTAGTAAATTTTAACATAAGTTTCTGTCACTGCAAATTGCACATTAAAATTTGTCTTGTATATTTTTTTAGCCTCTACAATAGATAATATGGGGGTCATTTACTTCATGATAGTCAAATACAGGTTTTACGTTTCATGGCGATGTAGAATTCCAGTGATTTCCGTTATTTAGTGCCATTTACTCATTAGTACATGTTCTTGACAGTTTATTAACCCTTTTACTACTGGAGCCTTTACCTGGTAATGATCTAGAGGAAATGTTTACTTGATGTTGGAGTATACTATTGTGTTTCCTTGTCAATGTTGCGATTTATTTATTTTTTTACATAAAAATATTGTTTTTCAGAAATGGGACCATTTTATCAAAGTTATGCAGGTGAAAATGTGGATTATTATGAATATTAATATACTCTTTTCAGCTTGTGAGAGCAATACATTATAGCTAGATGTGTTTTACCTGTAACCTTACAGTATTTGTTTTCCTAATGATCTAAAACTCTATTTCTGCTTCAGCATTAAACATTTTAAAGGCACATGACTACATTTTGGATGGAATTAAATGCTGTTTCATATTGGTATTAACTGATATTAATAGTGATTTAATTCCATGATAATGTGTTGTTCGGTGCCTTTATGAATTCTATTCTGACTAGTCTTCCAGAATTGCTACATACAAGAGCAGTTTTGTATACTACTTTAATGCTTGATATTTCGTAACTAATAGTAATACAGTCAACTCCCACAGTGTCGAGCTCTGGTGTGTCGATATTCATGCATAAGTCGAACCAAGTGCTCGGTCCCGACACATCCTTCTATATTCA
>JAUTBV010085862.1:0-19094 GCA_032361325.1 Lepetodrilus fucensis
CTCCATTTCGTGCCGTTTCGCGTTTACACCGTTTCAGTGTTTACACATACCCCTTTTTACATTAAAGGCATATTATCACAGTTGATAGACCTGTATAATGGACAAACAAATGGGTATGGGAGTAATAGTTTGGTCGCCTTTGGATTCAACAACTAATTGCAGCACCAAAACACAACATATCTTTATAGAGTTTGAACAAGAATAATCTACGTAAATAGTTCTTTCTCAGACCGCATTTTTGCAAACCATACAATTAAAACTGTTGCTTCGTTGCGCCCATATTGCCAGTAAATCACCATTTCTTTCAAGTTAACCCTCTCACTGTTGGATTAGGTACAAGCAGTGCTCTTTTGGGCATCTCCAGTTGCCTTCAAAATGGAGGGGATTACCATTTTAATTATTACACTCATCACAAATTAATGTTCTCAATTTGATCGTTTCAGAACATCTCGAAAAAGTAGGAAACAAAGATGGCCGATCTAAGCTTGGTCAGTGAAAGCATTCCAGAAGTGATGAAAATAAAATCTGCCTTTGATCCCGAGGCACTGGCTATGCAGAAGGATCAGTTACAGCATGTATGCACAATATGTATCATGTGTATTGTAATTATGTAGTCTTGGCACTCTCTTAATGTTTAAAAGTGGTATTCACATTACAGCATTAGGGTATTCATATCCATAGATTGTTACACACCAACATTTCTGATTTCATAGTCTGTTTGCAAACCATTAGTGTTTTTCTGTCCTGCGATAACCATGATAACAATTACATTAATAATAAATTGATAACCCTCTTCCTGGTGAATTAGACACAAGCACTGCTTTTGGGGAGCATCTTAAGATTCCTCTAGTCTTGCCACTGACCATGAGAGATATAAAACGTATCTTATAGCATGTATAGTCAGCGGGAAGGCTAGAAGAATCCAACCTGGTACCCTGTGCCCTTTCTACCTCCGAATGTAGAGAGTACCTCTGAAGGTTACCAGAATGTAGAGAGTATCTCTGAAGGTTACCAGAATGTAGAGAGTACCTCCACAGGGTACCAGGTTGTGTAGAGAGGGCACAGTACCAGGTTAAGAGGAATCTCGATTGTATGCTGCCACTGTGAACTGTAAATTGTTGGGCAACTCCCTTATTCATGCCACCACTGTTTTCTTTCAGCGTATGACCCATGTAAAGACCAGCTATGTATTCCTCAGTGCTAAGAACCAGTTTATGGACAGCTTGTACATGGACCCCTCCCAGTGGCCTTCCATGGCAGCTGCAGGTATATGTCGGTGTTTGTCACAACATCCAGATGTCATTGGGCATTAAAGCGGGTGGTAGCGCAATGTAGGAAGTTTGGATTTCGGAGCCAAACATCCCAGGTTTAAATCCCATCCCTGGAGCCCAGCATCAATGTTTGCGAAAGTTACCTTTTCTGATGTGATATTGATAGGATACGCTGTCTGTACCCAGGTAATGCAGTTATCATCGCTGATACATGTCAGTACCAGCCGATGCTCACAGGTTTACTGCAACTTTCAGTGCTACAGATGAAAATCTGTGATATAAATTAAAGAATCTAAAAAGTGATTAAATCGCAATTCAAAAAGATCAAATAAAATTTAATAATAATGATAATGGAAGGTCCCTTTAAACTGCTGGTTTACCAGTTGTGTTCATGTTGACCGGCTGTTCATGTTGACCAAGGTGACTGTGTGTTCATGTTGACTGGCTGTGTTCATGTTTGACAGATGAAGCTCTGCAAGAGGCGACGGATGAACTGGACGCGGTCAAGGAAGAGATGAGTACAGTAAAGACCACCATGGAAAGCCTGTGTGAGGCGGCTCAGGAAGGTATGAGGCTATCTCAGGCTCAGCCTGTGTGGTAATAGTAATAATAATAACTAATAAAAGTAATAATAATAGTAACGTGCATAAATCAACACTTAAAAGCTTGTTCATAGCGCTATATTATTATCCCAATCAATGAAACGCTGCACACTTGCTTTTTTTTCAACTCCCTGGGGCCAACAGTATACAACCCAGTCTGCCATGTTGCAAATGCTAGTAATAATATTATACCAGAAATGGATAAATTTATCTTGGGATAGATAACAATAACATTTGTTAGAAAGCTATCAGTTCTTTGATGTAGTTTGTAGCATTAATATTTTACATGTAGGGTTTTGTTTTTCTGCAGGAATTGCAATGCTGGTGGAAAAGAGGAAGTTACTGGTGGGGAAGCAGAAAGAACTGTTGGAAAAGGTCATCACCCCGTTAATTATCTCCCCTTGTTATCCCAATAAGTGTGGTCCTACAACTCTAATCATTTCCATGGACTTTCCCAAAAAACATGTGCATTCCTGCATTCCTTTTCCCTGTTTTATTGGACATTACCTGGTTGTTCCACAGCAGAGAATATTAAACTTTCGTTTATATGCAGTCAACAAAGATGGTAAACAAATACTTACATGTATGCATAATATTATTCACACGATTAATTTGTCTAACCTCTACTTGTATGTATTTAACATTCTTCAGAAATCAATACTGGAAAGGCACACGAGTAAAGGATCTGTAAGCAACAAGAAGAAACAAGAAGAAACAAGAAAAGAATTGGTATGATTACATTCTGTTATGTTAGTACATGTACTATGAATACCTATGCAAGTATTCCACAGCTTACAATAAATACAGCAGCTGATTTACTAAATTGGATCATGTCATCACAAAATTAGGCACAGCAATTTTCCACGGAAATCGGCCGATTTATTTGTACAGGGCCGATTTATTTACCCTGGACGTTGCTTGGGCTCGGCACTTGCAGCCCACAGTTCCTGGGCTTCTTTTCCACTGAAATCACAATTGTTTGTTTCTGTGCCTACAAAATGTCTGTTGTCATGGTTACAGTTGAAGGGCATTGACGTTGCTACTGCGGCCATATTGAAGTGCAACTGTGCCATTGATCGCCTGAAGTCCGAGATATGTCGTCAGGATCCGGTAGTGGCCAGACTGGAAGAGGCCGAGGTAAAAAACTCGTACCGTCTCCGTGACGTCAACTCCGACCAGGAGAGATGGATGAAGGAGTTTGCTCAACTCGGAGAGAGGTCATTTCCTGTCTGTACTTGTCGACCCCATTTCCTTACATCACCAAAACAATGTGGCCCCGAGTACGATTTCATGCTCAAGCACAAATTGTATATGGTGATTCGTAAACGAAACATTGAGTTGAACGTGAAATTGTACTCGGGAAAAAGTTTTTAAATCTCAGGGCCAGGTTTTAAATACATTGATCAGTGTCGATGGGACATTTTTAATTAATTTGATAATTAGATAGTGGGAAAATGAGGATGTTAATTTAATCTTTTCACTCTTGGTCGACTAGTGCCACACTCCTGACATGGATTTAAAAAAACTAAAGTTAAGTTCTGACCCTGCTAAAAGAGTGCCACAAACAGATTAAAAAAACTCTGTAACACAGACTTCACACTTGCATTATTCTGAAACAGTGTTGTTTTGTTACAATACAAAAGGCTCCGCCACCTGGTTGAGGACATCGAGCAGCTCGGTGGTGTGACGGTCGCTCCTGTGGGTTGGTCTACGCTCAGAGTGGACTTTCCTACGTCCAGCCCCGAGGCATCCAGTGTCCAGCTGTCTCTACTACTGGACTTCTCCGTGAACAACATCGGACACCTGATACTCCAGTCTGCCAAGGTATGTATTTCTAATAAAATTAGTAGTTAAGAAATAGTTAATGCTTCATAGGTTGATGAAAGATTGCTGATGCCGTTGGTTGGTTCAGTGTAAACATAATTGCTGATGCCGTAATGTTGGTTCAGTGTAAACATGTATGATATTGCAGATTCTGTTTTATCAACATGATAAAGCTAGGTCTTTATGAATAATGCAAAGCTTGAATTACAATATCTATGTAGAATTCTACATGTTTTTGATGGAGTGTAATCGATTTTAAGTTCTTTGCCTGATGCACTGATGCGAATACACAGTCTTAATATTCACTTTGAGATAAATATATTATAGGAGATAAATATATTATTACAGTGTTTTGAAATTTGCGGGATGTTATTGAAATTTGAGAAAGCAGGTCAGGTTCAAATGGAAAATTTGCCATGTTATTTGCAGGATCTAATGCTAATTGATCCTGGAAACTTTTAGCTCTCGACCAATCAAATTGCTAGAAATATCCTAAATGTGTTACAATTCAATATTAAGGATTGCAATGTTACCACCCTGTACCGTCTCTCAGTAAAGTATTCTGACTTGCAGAAAGACGTGGGCTCCATTGATGCCTCAGATCTGTTGCGGAAAGCTGTCGCCGAAAACGATGTTCCAGCCCTCGTGACCAAACTCAAGTCTCAGTGGCGGAGTTATCAGCCCTTGATAACGGAAATATCACATCTCCGGCAGCGGTATGTGGTGATGTGTTAATGATCATGTATTATTGACGTTCCATTGTGAATTAATCCAAAAATAGTTAGAAGATATGGTAATAGTAAAAGTATTCTTGAAAATGAAAAACTATTTTTCTTACACTTTTCTACAGATTTAGGATTAATATTTCTGTACCGAGGTTGGTTGTATGCCACAAAATACATTTGATTAGACATCATTTCACAGCTCAGCTTTTAATTGAACTTAATTTTATAGTTCATTTTACTAGTTGGGCCCCGAGATTATGAAAATTTTGAGTACGATTTCATGCTCAAGCTAATATTTTATATGGGGATTTGTGAACAAGCCTTTGAGTTGAACATGAAATCGTACTCAGAAAAGTTTCGTAATCTCGGAGCCTGATGTTGATTGCTTTTGATTGGACATAATTTTACAGCTCATCATTTGATTGGATATGAATTTACAGGTCAGCAGTTGATTGGATACAGAACGAGGGACTCCTGCGGGTCATGGTCGGGCAGTTTGGGAAAGTTGTATGTACTCTTGTTATACCACCATCTTACCCACAATCAGGGGAGGTCACTCTCGCCGACATTCAAGGACAATTTGATGACAATATGGACATAAAGGTAAGTTGTCATGTTTGTGTCATACCCTTATGTAAATATGTGAATTTCTTCTATATCATTGAAACCAACATGAGCAATTAGCGCTAGATTACATAATGTGAATGTTGTTCAGTAATAATTGTGCGTTCTTTACCATTTTCAGCCTCCTGGTCATGACAAGACATTGACACGGTGGGTGGACTTTCTGGAAACAAAGTTTGGACAAACATAGCAAGATATGGACTTGCATCACTACTTGTGTTATTTCATTGTATAAAGACTTATAAAGTATTCAATCATCATAACCTCGTAACTTTCTTCACTTCATGGATGTTATCCCAAATCTTATTTTTGACAGTCTTATTTTTTGCATGTGGTTCTTATTAACTATAACAGGTTTTTGATTTCCATATGAATAAGTGATGAAATAATTTCATTGGGATATCAACACTGTTTAATTAACTTTATTAAAGTCACAAAATAGTAAGCCCATGTCATAATGGAAGTAACAATAGCATTACTTTAATACTGTAGGTTACATGTAATCATTTTGCAATCTGATTCATCAATCTCCTATATACTGTACATAGTGTCCCAACAGCTGATTGAATCTCAAGTGCCAAAGATTTCTAGTTGGCTCTAGTCTAATACCAGAAATATTTCCATGCGAAAAATCTTTGAATTTCTGCCGAAAAAATACTGGTAACGACCTTTATTCTTCCTCTTCGGCCACTTTCACCAGGAAGAGTTTGCAGTCAAAAACGCGCTCAGTTGCTCCCAACATCTGCGGGAAGATCTGAGCATGTTTACAGGGGGCGCCACCAGACCCACCAGTCAAGGTCGCTTCTAAGGTCACAACGGTGCAGCGCTTCATGTTGATGTAGCGGGCTGTGTACAGGTGCTCTCCTGTAAGGCAGGATAGATTTTTAGTCATGCGATTCAGAAACTGCATTGTATATACTTTATTTTAGTGCTTGGTTGTTGCTTATGGGTGAAATATTCCCGCTGCGATGTAAAACATTAATTCATTCATTTAATGCTTTAATAGCTTGCTGTAAAATACTTCTATTGCATTGTGGACTTATGTTAACTCGCAATGACAATTTGCGCAAAATTATCGGATACGTAAAGTGAGCCATCTTAGTAAAGTTTCCCAGTATTTTCAACATTAGTATTGTCTGCTTATGACATCCTTTAATATCAAAGGCCAGTGCATCCATAAAAATGCTTGCCCTGGGAATGAGTGATACAAGTTAATATGAGCGAAATAATCTTGAAAATGGATCTAACCACAATTCAAACAAAGACAAACAAAAAGTAGCATTGTAGAAAATAATTGGGTACTGATAGCCTAAGGATGTAATTGCCGTTAAAACTCTTTGAGCTATAAAGTTAACTGAGTTTGACAGGTATTATATAACATTTAACATATGAAATAGTAGAATGGTGAGCAAGTTAGTGTTTTATGTCTAATATGAATCTTTCGCCATATGCAATGATAGTAGAATGGTACTTGCCTGGATGAGTCACCGACTTGTCGTCGGCCGAGATCGTCCAGGTGACGGCGCCAGTCCCACTAACCTTGCACTTAGCCATCAGTGCCATTTTCTCCACACACATATCAGTGTCTGACAGGAAGAAATCCCAAAACTTTTACTACATGTTTCCTCTATATCGCATCATAATTAAATAGTAAAACAGAATGCTAGATTTGGGATTTAAGGTACAATACTCGACTCCATATTTAGAGAAAATATGGAGCATGGCATGAACATTGTTCTTGGTTCATCTGCAATAGTTGTGATTCTTTAACATGGTTTTATTAGCAGGTGTCTGGTGGAGCTCGTCTAATACAAAGATTGTTCTTAACTGCAGGATATAGACAATATTTAAAAACTTTAATAATCCATATTATTTATTATTTTTTATTATTATTATTATTATTATTATTATTATTACCTGACAGGTCTATTTTCCATGTAAGGACTGCCTGTTTCGCATCCTTGCTCCGTGTCCAGTACACATGTCCTTGTTCCGTCTCGCGGACCAGACCCTCGCCGTGGTAGAGACCACTCTTCAGACTCTGCATGTAATATCCAGAGGACCTGCGGTCGTAGACGTCGCTGTCGCAGAAGTACCTCAGCTGAAACAGCTGCAGTTTCCTCTCCAGGGTGGTCAGGCGATAGACCTTTGTCTGAGCTGTTTCCTGGTGTGTAGAGAAACCAGACTGAAAATACTCTGGATACTGTAATGTTTTTTTGTTATTTTTTTGTAATGGGTTTTAAAGTCGCTTTCTAGAATCTTTCACTAATATCACGACTTGTCAGTTTAGGGCAGGAGGAAACCCGCAACATCCGTAGTAGTAAACCTGCGAGCACCGGCTGGTACTGACAAGACCAAGGATGATAACTGCATTGCCACTCTACAGTCAGTGCATCCTATCAATATCGTGTCAGAAAGGTAACTTCCGCGAACATTGATGCCGGGCCCCCTGGACGGGATTTGAACCTGGAACCTTTGGCTTCGAAGTCCAACGCTACATCCCGCCCCCATCAGCCTACTACAAGGTTACAAAACATTTTTGAGTAGGATTTCAATCTCAATAAGGTTTGAGGCTCAAATCCTAGTGGAAAATGATCAAATCTTCAAAAAAGTTTGTTTGTGTCTTTGTCTCTTGTACAGGATTCATCACAAGGTATACACCAACAAAATTATTTTACAATGTCAACTTAATATAGAACACGCCAGTAAGACTCAAAGGGATATTTTCATCCAGCAAACTCATGGAAACAATCGGTTAGTATGTTGTAACCCTCTCTCTGCTGGATTAGGCAGTCACTGCTCTTTAGCACATCTCCGGTTGCCTCAAGCACGAAGAGGTGTTAAAGGCAAGTTTCCATCCATTGAAAGACTTACTGAGACGATCGGCAGCTCAAAGAGATCTTTGGCCTCGGCGCACTCGTCCGCATCAGCATCGTCAGCGATCACGTGACTGACCATCTCGCTCATGTAACTGTCAGGTTTTGCTCCTCCATCATCCAGCAGCTTTACCACCTGGCGAACAACAACATAGCATTCAGTCAAAACATTTACCATTCAGTCAAATAGTGTGAAAATAGTGAATTGAAAAAAAGGCTTATGGCACAACATAATGTAGTCGATGAAAGTTGTCTACATGTCACACGACTATGCACGCAAATACATTTATCAGCCAACTTTCTAGGCAGAGAGTCCTCGGTAATTTATGTGGATCACAGCCCGTTTATTATTCAATTTGGCCAAATCCTGGTTGAAAAATGTATTTTATAGTTCCACAGACATCTAAACCAAACAAATAAATGTTTATGATTGTTTTTGCTGCAAATACTCTTTACTACTTCATGTTTTTATTGGATAGGCCATTGCAGGGTTCACAATTAACACTTGCCTGCTCGCCTGTGCTATTTCTCTCAATGCTATTCAAAGGTTTCCTAAGGGAGAGTAGGAATTCATAACAGTTGTTATTTGTATCACTATTCGGGCGAGTACGTATTAAAGTTAGTCATAATCCCTGGCATTATCCATCTGAAGTTATTTCTGTGAATAAAAGCGTTATCATTGCATATCTGTTAGATGCAAATCTATATCTGTGCTAACCATACCCCTACCCGAGTCAACCAGGGGTGGGTCAAATAGAGCCTAGAGGTGGGAAGAGGCCATCCTCGAAAACACAGGCCATTATGACTACACTAACCTCCGTCAAATACCTTGGGATCACTGTGTGAGTGAATATGGAGTTTAACGTCGCTACGTGAATTGATGAGATCACTGCCTATATAGAAATCTGTTTTCGCCAATGAAAAGCAAGGATGAATATATGCATACATTATATATCAACCAACCTGAGTTCCACTAGACACGCGAGTGTTGTATGGGGGTTACGTGTGCTCTAAATATATATCGACCAATCCAAGCTCTTGTATTAATGCACGCGAGTATCTGGAGATACAAGAGCTTGGAAATTGGTCAATATCTTTAGAGTACACGTAATGCCCACGCAACACAGTGATCCCAGGGTATTTGACGGAGGTAATTAGTGTCGTCATAATGTAGCCAGGTGTGATATAAGATGCTCCTACTGTAACCCCTTTGGCTCAGTCGGTAGAGCGTTGGACTCGCAATCCAGCAGCTCGGGTTCGAATCCCAGGATCGGCAGTGGTGCTGTTTCAATGGCGCCCAACGTGTATTTGAGTTGTTCCCGGTGGTATGTTCTCACTGAATTGTCCCACAGAGAATTCCTAGCTCCCTGGTGGCTCAGAAGTGGCTGAATTAAGTGACTCGAAGACGAGTCACCAAGTGGAGGGGGAGAATGTAGCCAGGTGTAAGATGCTCCTACTGGTCTTGGCCAGCGGGGTTACCCATTTGGCTCAGTTGGTAGGGCGTTGGACTTGCAATCCAGCAACTCGGGTTCGAATCCCATGATCGACAGTGGTCCTGTTTCAATAATGGCCTGTGTGTTTCGAGGATGGGAAGAGGCATGATCTCTGTCTTTTACACTAGAATATCTGTTAGTTTGTATAGATGTGCACATTTTTACCAAAAAGCATACATATTGTTTACACTCTACGCCTATGGTTATTTATTTATTTCATAGATATTAGATAAATAATTCAGGTAAAAACACTGAAAATTAAGAAAATTAGATGTTATTTTGACATTCTTTGTTTGTTCCTACTTTCTTATCAATATCTCCGACAAGGTAGTAGGTAACTTTCTTGAAAACATCTTCGGCGCTGACTTCTGGCTTTATTTCTTCTGTTTCACTCATTGTGAATCGTGAAATAATTGACTACTTGTTGCAAATAAACCATTTATTTTCCCGCTGAAATTGACATCTTCACGCGACCATCAAAAAAAAAAATACTTGACGATTGTCGTGAAAGTAGTAAAATTATCCAGTCTATCAATTTAGCTGATATCACCACCTAATATTTATTTCTGATTCATTATAATCATCGCAAATTGAAATATATTACAAAGATGTGGACTTAGCACTTGACAGATCAGTCGTGCTGCTGCCGGAAATTAGTCTGAGCACTGGCCGCCATATTGTTTTTATTACTTGCTAGTGCACATCAATGCTCAGGGTAAATAACTGATTTATTCTTACCACAGCTTATTCAAAGATTAATTTCATATCTCAGTATATTCACATGTCTTTTAACTATATCGATTTCGATGGAATAATGCAATAGAACATTCGATTTTATTGAAACAAGCTGCATAAAGGTAGCTTGATCTTTACGAATGTAAACAAACTTTCAGGAATCATGTGTCAGAAATCACGCAAGCGATTAATTATTTTTTCGCCATTTCGTGTAACCATTGTAGCTGATTTAACTAGTTCATATACATTGAACACAGAATTGATTACTTTGGTAAATATCGTGAATCAGAATGTAAACAATTCTTGCTTCAAATGCAGTGATCATCCTTTGTCATTTTATACTCACATGTTCACTTATCAGAAATGTCAGATAACATTTTAGGTTAGATCAAAAACAGATAATCATTTAGGCCCCAACATTTAGGCGTTATAACTCTCATAGTGCTACAATCACCAATAAAAACTAACTTTAAAACTTACTAGCCCGAATAGTAATACAAATAGACATTAATTTCTACCAGCCTTTAGGATACCTTTACCATTTGGAGAAATGTTCGGACTAGTGTTAATTTTGATCCCTGTATAATTGTTCTGTAGAATGAGACTTTGGTTATTCTTTATCATCATGACTCACTAATTCATCGAATTAACCTAAATCCATTATAGAGCTGCAGTTTATGTAGAAGATGAACAAGTTGGTCACCATTCCCTCGGCGCCTGGCACCACAAAGCGTAAGGAAATCTACAAATACGAGGCACCATGGACTGTCTACAGCATGAACTGGAGTATCCGCCCAGACAAGAGATTCCGTCTGGCTCTGGGCAGCTTTGTCGAGGAATACAACAACAAGGTACCATAGCCACATTGTCTGTGTAACAAACACCAGGCCCCGAGATTACGAGTCCTCGCAAATGGATGAAAGATTCCCACAACAAAGTTAAAACTCCATAATCATTCACTCACTGTGTAATAAACACCAGGCCCCAAGATTACGAGTCATAGCAAATAGGTGAAAGATTCCCGCAGCAATGTTAAACTCCCATTGTCATGATTATCACTCACTCACCAAGATTATGAAACGTTTTTCTTGAGTACGATTTCATACTCTATTCAAAGTTTTGTTTACAAATCTCACCACGTATGAGTGAAAGATTCCTGCTGTGATGTAAAACACTAATTTATTTCCTTGAAATTTCATAATTTGAGATTGAGTATGAAATCGTAGTCAAAAGTTCTGTAATCTTGGGGGGCCAGGTTTATTGGTGTCTAGCAGTAATGGAGGCTAAGCATTTATGTAGCTGACCATTCATAACATTTGTATTCAGCTTTGTGGATTTCTGACTTGTCATTAGCATTGTGGATTTTACTGTTTCCTTCATTATAAAACTAAACATGGATATTTAGCAGTAATCAGATATGTCGCAATTGGGTGAAATTTCACTATTCCCGCAGTGACGTTAAACTCCATCATCGGAAATGTGTGAAAGATTTCCGCAGCGACGTTAAACTCTATATTCACTCACTCACGTTAAACTCCATATTCACTCACTCAGTAATCAGAACAGAACTTTTTAATAGCAAATGGTAAATAACAAGCAAGCCTAAATTACTAAACTGTCCTTAGGATACTTTATAATAATATTAATGCGTATTTATAATGAGCCAAATCCATGCATACTGCTTTCTTATGGCACTACAATGTATCCCTTGTCCATATTAGCACAGTTTACATGACTAGTGCAAATATTTTTTAAACATAAATTAATGTTTTTTTGTTTTTGTTTGTTTCTAGGTGCAGATTGTTGCCCTCGATGAGGAGACGTCTGACTTCACATCTAAGAGCACCTTCGACCACCCGTATCCAACCACTAAGCTGATGTGGATCCCAGATACTGTAAGTTTATAGTATAGCAATATACAGTGTTCTAAATAGGGCCCATACGCACGCCCGCGATGGGTTATTTTCAGCGAGGACTGGTAACGTTTTATCCTTGCACGCCCACATGTCATGTTACTTTTTGTTTGTTTTTCAAGATGTATATCATCGATTACTGGCCAACATGTATGAGGACATGTAATTTTTCAGACTTACCAGTCCTCGTGTCTGCCAGTGAAATTGCTGAAGTTTTATACACTCCAATATAGTCTATTTTTGTTTTTGTTTTAAAGAGAAAGATTCCGCAGCAACTTTAAACTCCGTAATCACTCGCTCACTGCTAAAATAATAATATATTAATTTAAATTTTAAAAACAATATTAATCTTTATTATCCCGTGGAAAATTTGGTTATGTTTTAATTTCCATCACAGAAAGGTGTGTTCCCCGATCTGTTGGCGACAAGCGGAGACTACCTGAGAGTTTGGCGTGTCGGCGATACTGAGACGAGACTGGAATGTCTACTGAACAATGTGAGATAATACTACATGGGCATTAATGGGTTGGAGCGGGTTGTAACACAGTGGACGTGGGAGCCAAAGGTTCCAGGCCCCTGGGTATCGTTTCTCGAAGCTCTCTTAGCCGCTAAGGGACCATAGCACTCTCTTAAGCAATGTATTAGCTATGGTCCCATAGCGGCTAAGAGAGCTTCGAGAAACAATACCCTGTTGAGAATGGAGTGAGCAAGCACAGCACAGAGTAATGCCAGTGGCAGCCATCTTGGATTGTGTACTGTGCCGTCTGCATCACCTATTTCGCTGGTAATGTTGCTCCTTTGTAACCGCACATGTCTCGGACAGAAAGTACAGACAGAACAGCTAGAAAGGAGCATTTGCATGATAACTTCCATTCATGAGCAATTAGGCAGGGTCTGTGGCTTTGGTACAACATTTGAGATTATTGTAGTAATTGTTTGTCACATAGGGGTGATATATTCATGCTGCGATGTAAAGCACTAATTCATTCATTCAGTAATGAATTGATCTTGTATATTTCAGAATAAAAATTCTGACTTTTGTGCGCCTCTGACGTCATTCGACTGGAACGAAGTGGACCCGAATCTCCTAGGAACATCCAGCATTGACACAACTTGTACCATCTGGGGACTGGAGGTATGAGTTTATATAAAGCTTTAACCCTCACCGTGCTGAATGTAATTCAACAGGCAGAGGGTTAATATGTACATAGGTTTGAGTTATATGTCGTATATAATGATATTCATAGACTACACAGAATATACAGTTTTTATTTATTTTGTATTTACTAAATAAATATGGTACGGTCAGATTGTCATGACATTTTTTTTTTGCTTTGTGACCTCCAGACAGGTCAAGTTCTGGGTCGTGTCAACATGGTCTCGGGTCACGTGAAGACACAGCTGATTGCACACGACAAGGAGGTGTACGACATCGCCTTCAGCCGAGCAGGAGGTGGTCGCGATATGTTCGCCAGTGTCGGTAAGTCTGAACGAGAATTATCTCGATTAAGTCTTTCTGGATTATATAAAATAATTATATACTAGTATTTTATTGTTTTGGGGTTGTTTTAAAAATAAAATATATATATATTTATTTGTAATGTATTTATTTATTATTGTTATTATTATTTTCTCTTGTTTTTCTTACTATTTTATCTTTTATTAAATATTCTGAAATTTTTTATTATTTAAAGAAATACGGTATGATTAGCTCTTTGTTTTTTTTTGCCAAATAACTTAGGTGCGATTAAAATGGAACCGATCTTCTAAGGAGAGGACTTAGATAATTATTTAGCTTTTGTCTGATCCTATTGAATTTGTGACAATAAAATATGTTGAAATCAATGTTTTTTGCGTACTTGCAGGTGCTGACGGTTCTGTACGCATGTTTGACCTTCGACATCTAGAGCACTCCACGATCATCTACGAAGATCCGCAGCACGTGCCTCTGCTTAGATTGGCGTGGAACAAGCAGGATCCAAACTACTTGTCCACTATGGCCATGGATGCCTCAGAGGTAGGTTGGCGTGGAACAGCCACATTGTCTGCATGAGGTAATATAACCCTGACATGTTGGCGCGGACATTCATGGTGCTCTTGGGCACATGGTAGACATCTTGCCTAGCCCATTTGACCTAACTCGATAGACTTGTATGGTCCCTTGGCTGAAAACCCATCTAAAGTCAGGCACACCGAGATCAAAGTGCTGCGGTTGGCACTAAATAGTCCAATCAGATTTGCCCAAAGCTGTCACTCACAACAAATATGTCGCGAGTACTAGTCGCCACCTCATATAAGTTGGTACTGTCACTGGTTCCATACACAGATGTCATATCAAAACAAGAACGGTTTCTCTTGAATGGCTACATGGGCTTTCATCTGATTAGGGCCCATCTGTTTGACATTAAATCCCAAACTTAGTTTAGATATCGCTCACAAACTTCTACAACAAACTTTTCGCCATTTTGACGTCTCTACACAAGGGGAGACAACTCACTCTGCCGACAGGGTTAAATTTGCCTGCCACATTTGTGGAGAATGATGGGAAGGGCTATAATGTAGTAAGCGAAGCTCGGAATTGTAACCTTCCCTACAGCATGTAGAGGAGATGTTTTAAACCATAAATACCTATGTTCAGTTGAGACAAACAATCTATTTTGTTATACTATATTATAATATTACCGGTATGTATATGTTGTAAATTAATGTGAAATTGATGTGAACACCTCATTCATAGTGACTCATCCTGTACAATCACAGTTTGTTACATACATGTATTTCATGGTAAACATATTTTACCTGAAAGTATGTTCGTTTGATTTGTCTATCATGTCTATACAAGCATATTGGCCAACAAGCTGCTACATTTTTTTGCATGCCATACTGGTTTTCAATAGTATTATTTTCATATAAAAAATCTCAGTGATCATTAAAAATTTCTTTTTACTAATTTTGATGCAACTGGATACTATAAAAACAATTCTTCCAAAATAATAAACTGGAATAATTTTATCATCTCAATTTCATGTAGACAACACATATTGAAAGTGTCAATAAAAGTAGATAAAATGTAGAATTGTTCACAATTTCATCCAACAAAAAACTGTCTGGCAGAATCGTCTTCCTCGTCATAATTTCAAGACAGTTGTCCAATGAAAACACACCCGGACCAGACTTCTCAGTGAAAATATCCATGCACAGAATGTATGCAGTATTTGGCTGTAGAGCTTTCAATGTATAGCTCCCAACTTGAGGTTGTACCGATATTGATTTCTTCCGATTCTTTTTCCCAAATGGATGAATATTGAACAGAAGAACATATTTTTCATTAGATTCAACCTTCTGGTTCCCAGAATCCCATTCAACTTTAAAGAATGTTTCACCAATTTCCACAATTGTCACAAGCATATCTTTCAGTTTCCATTTTGGAATGGCATCTTCTGCATCGCTCGATGCATTTGGATCAAAGAGAGGCTCGTTGCAACTGAAAGCTGCATTGGCAAGAACATCCCATGTGTCACCATTTAAATGATTTGGGGTGGCACACATTGGAACAAATTTCTCCAAATCAACATCGATAAATTTCAGTTGATATTCGCGATTGTCATACAACTCTTTCAGCCAGAGTAGCTCACAAGAACAATGCAATGGATTTTGACCAATCAGAAACACTTCCTGTGGGTAGAAGGACGTCTGCTTCTTCTCAGATATGGTAGTTATCAGATTGTCCGAGAGATCCAACCACTCAACCATGGTAAGTTCTTCTGGTATATCTTTCAGCAAGTTTTTGGACAAGGACAAAAATTTCAGATCTCTCAAATGATGGAATGTCTTTGGTGCTACGGTATGTATTTGGTTGCCAGACAAATCGAGATATTTCAAAAATTTCAGTCCCTTAAATAAATCAAATTTAATACTTGAAATTTTATTGTTGGCAAGATTCAGGTACTGCAAGCCCCTCATAGAAACCCATAATGTCCTTTCAACTGTTTTTATTAGGTTATTCTGAAGTGATAGTATTCCCAGTTCTTGCAGGCCAGGGCACTTAGAACTCTGACTGGTCAATTCAGTATGTATGTTTACAGGCTCTATCTTCGTTATCTGATTATCAGCCAAATCCAATGTATTCAGTCTTGTCAAATGACATATTTCATTCAAGTTAATTATTCCAATTCTGTTTGCATCGAGTGTCAACATCTGCAGACTCGCAGTCAAAGTTGGGATCTTAGTCAAAATGTTATTAGAGAGATTCAACGAGACAAGATTTGGAAAGACTCCACTTCCAAGCGCACCATTTTTAACTTCTGCTACACGATTATAACTGAGATCCAGCACATTGAGAGATTTTCCAATGATGTTTCCTTCGAGGATCGCAACCAAGTTTCTGGTCATATTCAGAGTGTGAACACCTTCGTCAACAAATGGAAGCTGGTTCCTTCCTGCACAGACCACCCACTGTGGGGCCGCGACTTCGTCTCCACAGCGACACCCCGGGGGACAGGCCTGGGTGTGTCCACATGACCATGTAGCCAATATTAGAGCAATGGACCCTATGGTTCTCATTACATAGGATATGTGCAGAAGCTTGCTATCAACCCAAGGTCAACCAGCTAGTGATGTCATCAATATTTTCTGAAACAGTTGCCAAGGTAAGCTTGCATTAGAACTGCAAGGGGTAACCATGGAAACTGGATACTTAAAAATAATGTACTCATTACCACTTTCTTGATGTTCAACTTACAAATATACGTTTAACATCAATGTATTATGATGTATTTTAACAGTGCCAACCATATATAGTATTTGCATGGAAGGCATGTTATGATAAAATATATGTTATATATTTGAATATATTAAAATCTTACATCAATGTGGATAATAGTATAACCAACAATTAAAGTTATGTACAACATTGGTAATCTGTTGCATCCGATGCCAAACATCTGTTGTTTCACATTATGAAGAACATGATGTAACATTTTCAAGTTACTTTTTTTTATGTGTACAGTAGAGTTGCCAAGTATGGTTGGTTTTCATTATTTAAAGATAACCAGATATAGTTACCATTTTAAAGTATGCCTACTAAAAGGTATTAGTCATGGTCCTTATAAGATGAATATACTAGGATTATCTTACCATTATCAGATTATGGCTAATTATATAGATTGTAGAATCCTACTAAACATGCTAAAGGATATATATTTTAACAATATTTTATATTGTGTAGGCATATTTTATTTCAAATAAATCTAGATCTACCTACGACCTTTAATTTTTTAATACTGCACACACATTTGTCCTGATGCTGTTGACCTCAATTTCGTAGGAACCACCGAATTCCAAACACATAGCGATATATAGCTGTAGTATATTATGTGGAAACGTCCTTACGTGAAGAACGTCACTATTAGGAAGCAAACAACGCTTGATATCAACCTCTAGGTGCAATATTGTTTACAGTCGACTTGCAAAATGCTCACAAAGCGTGGTTTACAACTTTAGTAAAGGTAGGGAGGCGTCTTTGACCGGCTTTTGTCACCGGCAAGTGAAACACACTGTTTACAGAGCTATCGCATAGCAGCAAACAAAATATACTCCAACATGATTAATATATGAAGAACTGTCTGTTTTAAATCTAAATGCAATTTTACCTACTGTGTTTTGATGAGAATCTTACGGCTTCCTTACCGGCAAAAATACACGCTTACGAACTGACCCCGCTATAGAAAATGATCAACCAATCAAAACATAATGGCGATGTGGTCACGTGCTCAGTGTTCGTGGCGTGCTCGAGCTGTCTGTAAGCTCTAGTCGAGGTGCGCCATTGTTCGAGGGTAGGGGGATTGTTGGGGGTTCCGACAAAATCCGCCGTTTCTAGCGGCTGGTGAAGACTTAGACCTCATTCCCCGATCTCTAACAATTATGACGATCATATTATTTCTGCTAGATACTAGTGCGTCGATGAATCAACGCACATATCAGGGGACAGCCCTTATCGATGTCGCTAAGTCAGCTGTTGAAACTTTTATGAAGGTAAAGCTGCCCACATTTGGCCTGGAATTCAACAATCGGTTAATTGAGCGTCCACTTATTGTGGTGAAGACCTGAAAATCAATTGTTTTCTTTCTCTTTATTCAGATAAGATCCCGCGATCCGAATAGCCGCTGGGACAGATACATGCTACTGACATTTGAAGATCCTCCTGCTAACGTGAAGGTAAAAATCCAAGTGTCGGGCCGACCATTCCCTTTGAAATTAATATTGTTGATTAGATGAGCTTTTGTACAACCAAATAAAAAGTAATTTCGGACCCCCCACCCCCAAGAGCAGCTAGAAGCAGGCAATAAATGCAGACGTAAATTCTCCAGCCCTGCACCCGCCATTTTCCTGCTCCTCTGACGTGATGCATTGTGGGTATGCTAAACAACTGGACCTCATTAGCATATTCAAATAAGCTGTGTCAATGTGGGCATCTACTCATGAGAGACCTCATTAAAATTTAATCATGGGCATCAAATAGGTGTTTGATGGTTATCAATTAAGTCTGAATATAGGGTTGTATATCTCATTTTAATTATATGTTAATTATAAATAAATCAGTATATGCAATCGAACAATCCATTTCCCTGCAATATCCACTGCACACAACGACATATTATCTGATCGCAAATATTTATCCTCATACTATAATTTATACACAAAGGTAGGACATAATAACAATAACACATGGAATATATTACAACATATCCCTCCACAGTATTATAGCTATTTCTTGTGGTCGGTAATACGGCCAGATAGCAAACCTTTTAATAGTTTTGCGTATATTACAACACCGGGGCGTGGGAAGCGGATACTGGCAGAACTCTGTTCAAAACCACTCTATTAAATTTATATTCAAAATAATAAAAAAAATTCGGAGCCAAAGGTTCCAGGTTCAAATCCCACCCAGGGGGCCCCAGCATCAATGTTCGCGAAAGTTACCTTTCTGACGCGATATTGATAGGATGCACTGACTGTAGAGTGGCAATGCA
>JAUTBV010085973.1:0-19094 GCA_032361325.1 Lepetodrilus fucensis
ACATCCGTAGCGCTGAATGTTGCAGTAAACCTGCGAGCACTGGCTGGTACTGATAAGACCAAGGATGATAACTGCATCTACAGTCAGTGCATCCTATCAATATCGCATCAGAAAGGTAGGGCGCCATTGAAACAGGACCATACCGATCCTGGGATTTTAAACCAAATTTGCTCTACTGCAAGTCTAATCCTTTACCAAGTTAGCCAAAGGGATAATCCCTCTGGTCGAGACCAGTAGGAGCATCGAATATCATACAGCTGCACGGGCTTCAGAGATGTATAACTGTATTAATTCATATCAGTTCATGTTTCAGGATCCCTGGACCTCTAGTTGTCATCTACTTGTAGTAGAATCATGAGTTATCTCAGAAGTAAGGGAGGTAACTGGACACTCCATGTCTGCATACCACAGCTATTCATGAGAGTTATAAATGTAGAATGTATAGATATACAACTTCTGCAGTCTGACCTTCTCAGATAACTAGCACACCAACGAAACAGAATGCCTGAAATATTTTCAATTTCCAATGAAACTTTGTCATTGTTATTGACATCTGACAATTTACATTTACTTCAAAGCATGATTACTTTAAATTTTGCTATGGCTTAAATGTGATAATATGATAGGATTACAATTCCAGCTGATACGTTACAGTCAGAACCCAGATAGCATTACAACATTGGTCTAACATTGATATTGGCAGTCGTGTTGCTTGCCACCACAGGAGACACTGTTGTCTGTTGGCAAAAATAATACAAGTTAGTCCCCATCCAAAGGGGTTGCCATTCAAACCAAAGGGGTTACCATCCAACCCAAAGGGGTTGCCATCCAAACCAAAGGGATTGCCATTCAACCCAAAGGGATTGCCATCCAACCAAAGGGATTGCCATCCAAAGGGGTTACCATCCAACCCAAAGGGGTTGCCATCAATGGGCCATTTGATGGGCCATTGGGTCACTGGTGGCAATTTATCTAGGAATGCTTTAAATGATTACAACATACAATTATGTTCATCCGGATGACATCTGCCACACATAATAATGTATCATGTTCATTTTTTAACATCATTTATGACATTTGTCATGATATCAAAACTGTTATGAAGTCATAGTTTAGTACATGGCCCCTTCAAAAACGACTTCTTATTTCCATACAATTCTTTAAAGAATGTCTCCTCTTTCAGAAAATAATACAAATTCAAAGGTCTCCAGCCAAACAATGCTGTTAAAAATGGCTCCTCTTTCAGAATATAATACAAATTCAAAAGTCTCCAGCCAAGGTCAACATTTGTCCAAACACAATAATTGATTCCTTCTTCTCCAGATACAATGACAACACCAGCATGACCAGGACCTGTGTTTGTTTACACCACCAGCACAGCAAGCACCACGAGCATCACCACCACCTCCAGCCTTCCATCCTGTACGTACACTACACCCACCTGGATGAGATCTTGCTGCGGTCTGTTTGTTTACAGGAATGACCATGTATGTCTATCAGTGTTTATGGAGTTTATGGACTATCAGCAGGAATCACAACAAGTGGTGGCCATAGCCTTGCTATGTTTATTGTTCCAGGAGACTTTGTAGACAACTCTTCCACAAACAGTCCGAGAAGAACCTGAGCAGAAACCCGGGGTAACTCTGTTGTGGTTTTCGGGCATCATGCTGGTTTTTTTCCTTCTGTATGTGTTCCTGATGGGTAATGTATGCATTCTGTGCGCGGTAACGTAAGCATTCTTCTCTACTCGTTAACTTTTTAGCAACTGACTCCGATCACTTTGATGTCCACAGTCACGTGGAGCACTCGCCCTGCTGAGTCATTCTTTTATAATTGACTCCATTTACACGAGAGCTACGACTACTGTTGGCACAAATGGAATAAATACGACTCTTGTACGGTAAAGCCACCCGAGAAACATGAAAGAGATGAAAGCATCTATTTGTTTCTTTGCGTCATTGTTTTCCTGGTCTCAACGAATGTTTGACATAAACCATCAACAGATATTTACCAGCAATCTAGATACCCATTACTTCTTGGTCTACTGCTTGGTGATTATTTGACCGGATACCAGAAACCAAATCCAGGTTCTCGGAAATAGTGCACTTGTTAGCTACATATGAAGAAATAATTAATTTCATTTTTTTTGGTTAGCCGATGCTTCCAGTAATTTCGGGAATAGAACAATATATTTCCACGTTGTCCAAGTCTCAATTCCTAATTCCTCCGCCATAAGGGACCAGATGTGAGATTTGAGTAGTTCTGTTGCTTGTTACACAACCAAATCTACTGCTAGTCTCCTCCCAAAGCTATCTAGAAAAGGAAAACAACATCACCTTTAGCTGTGATTCCCCAGAGTGCGAATGTGGCAACGTTACGAGATCTTTGTGTTTCCACCAGGCAAAACAAACACAGAAACACAGCATTTCCATTTCCTTCCAGTAACAACAAGTAGCAAATGTGGGGCTAGGCAATCTATAAATGAATGGGGAACTCAAAAATGGTTTCTATAAGCACCAAGATGTGAACTTCTTGAGTGGAATTAAATGAGAGGTCCATCATTGGACAAGCTCACTGACCTTACACATACACACTCAGCAATTTGTCTTTGACATTAAGAACAAATAATGGATATCTTCTCATGAAGACTTGATAAACAGGCTTATTTTTTTTCCCTTCTTTTTTTTTTTACGGATAAATCCTAAACTTTGTGTCATCCATGATATTTTCCTATCTATGTATAGGAATTATTATAGCTCAATAAAAAATAATTTTAAAAAATAAAAAATAATTGCAAATGTTTTATGTTTTATGCCCAACAAACAGTATGCACTGTGTTACTGGGAGACATTGCATGACGTTTTAATCTTGATTTTTACAGACCATATGTTGAAGACTTGTGACAGAGAAGCCAGTTTTAGATCCACCTGTTCCAAACATTCTGCTGCAGTCATTCATTATGTCAAGAGTTACGAGTGCACTTGGTGTGTAGTGATGTGTGTCAGGTTAGAGTCTGCCCTGGGTCCCCTGGATGAAGTCTTCCATTAATATCTCGAGAACCTCTGGTGGCATGTACAATCTTATTTATAATAAGAAGAAGAAGAAAAAGAAGAAGAAGAAGGAAGATGATGAAGAAGAAGAAGAAAAGAAGAAGAAGAAATAAGAAGAAAATTAATAAGAGGAAGAAGATGAAGAAGAAGAAAAGAAGAAGAAGAAGAAAAGAAGAAAGGAAGAAGAAGAAGAAGAAGAAGAAGAATAAGAAAAGAAGAAATAAGAAGAAATAAGAAGAGGAAGAAGAGAAAGAAGAAAATAAGAAGAAAGATGAATAAGAAGAAGAGGAAGAAGAAAAGAAGAAGAAGAAAGGAAGAAGAAAGGAAGAAGAAAGAGAAGAAGAAAAAGAAGAAGAAAAATAAGAAGAAGAAAAATAAGAAGGAGGAGGAAAATCCATGACCTCTTGATTGGTTTCCAAACGTTCCAAATTTAAATGATCATAAACAAATTGCAATATTAGATAAGTCAGAAGACAGCAATAACACAGAAGTACTTCCTTCTGATTCAATACTTATCACTCATGGTCCATCAATACTTTTCAGGAAATACGGCAATTGTAAAACAAAACCCAGCATACTCGTCCTTCCATCAAACCACCAGAGAAAACAAAAGTGTGTATATTTGGATAAGTAAACTGTATATTTTTAGAGATGGTTATCTACTTAATATGCAAAGCATGAATGTCAAAACAATCATCAACAAGATCCTGGAGCAGACTGTGAGGCACGTTTGTGGACTGGCTCAAGTGTTTGAGGGAAGACCATCATGGTCTGTGTTGTGATGTTTCGCATGATTCAAGGATATATGTACCTGCAACCCTGAGGTATTCCAGAGTGCCTGAGATTTGATGGGGTTTTCCCCCCCAACTAGAGACAGGTTCAGGTTGCGATATAGAGGCATTGTGTCATGCTACTACTTATTAGGCAAATGTTTGATTGCAGACCTTTCAGTTGTACCAATTGGAACCCATGAAATCCTAAAACTTTGTAGACCTACTACTCCAGATGGAGAGCTAGGGAATATTTAACTCTCTCCATGCTGAATGAAACTGGAGATGCCTTAAAGAGCTGTGTCGATGTCTAATCCAGCAGGGAGAGGGTTAATAGTGAGAGTGAAGTAAGTGAAGTGTAAGTGAAGTGTAAACTGTAAGTACTGTGTGAGTGAATGTGTGAGTGATTGTGTGAGTGAATGTGTGAGTAGGTGGATGGGTAGGAGTGAGAGTGAGGAGTTGCGAGACTGCCATCGTCAAAAAAACACCCCAAACAACAAAACAGCAGTGAGAAAGTGAAAGAAATGACATTTAGTTTTCATAATCAGATTTATTCTGCAAATATGAAACTGGATTAATCTCTTCTGAAAATCACCAAACTAATAGAATTTCCACTCAAGAGAAATAGATCTATTTCTAATTCAATATATAGACAACAGAGACGTCGCACATTCTAAAAACAAACATCATTATCATAGTGCTTCTCATGCAGTTAGAATCCTTGCAATATACATCACAAATTGCCTATTATGTCTGATATGCCTATTTGACATTTCGGTATCACAACATAGTAACCCATATTTCTATTTTGATAACATAATTACCGGTAGACGGAATGACTTGAACTACTTACTGGTGACTACTATATACACACTCCAACATTCAAACAAGACACAAAATTCACACATTTAACCAGGACAAACTACTGATATTAAAACCCGGAATATGACGAGTTCGCTGCTGGTGGCACCAGAACAATCTACAATGGCTGCTCTTGTTCAGTCTGCCGGCCAATAGAATTCTCAGACCAGATAACCCCCAGTTTGAACAACATAAATATCAGATGTTAATTAAATCTTACATTGAAACGAGTGAGGCTAAATATATATTGCTATAAATGTAAAGATGTAAGGATGTTGCAATGCTGAATGTACTGTATACAAATTTGATTTATTATGTGCATTTAGGTTACTATTAGATTTATTTTGATTAATAATAACAATACTGGTAAGTACAACTAATAATAATAAAAATAATAATAATAATAAAATAAATAATAACAACAATGATAATAACAATGCTAATGATAATTGCACTATTATGTTGCATAATTCACAACAACAAAAAACTGTGTTGTGTGTGTGCATTAATAATACTAATAGACTTGTATTATCCTTAAAGAAAATGTGTGTGGCATTAAAAAATAAGTAAAATTTGATTCACTTTACCAAGAAAATTGAACCAAGGAACATTGAAGTTCACTTCACTGTTCAACTCTCATGAGAAAAAAACCTATAAGAATTACACCATTATGTCCAAAAGCACAGCATCTATGGAACCTTGTCTGTTTACCCAATCTAGAATTACTTTGAAGATAAACACACAAACAGTTCACAGGTATATTTACTCTGGGTAAAGCATGCCCTGCTTCCGGAGTTTTTCCAAATGTTTACCCAAATTTAACTTTCTTGAATTTGTAAAAGTGTTTCTGATAACAGCTGAATAAATGACGGCAATGTCTTTTTCTCTTAACATTTCGATTTCAAACACATCCTCGTGCTCGAACCGAAAGTCTTCATTCAACCTAATTGGGCCTTGACATAACATCGGCACAACTGAATGATCATCAATGAAAACACACTCCATGATGAAGAGGGCTGTTCTGTCATTCACAATGTTCAACAGAAAATAAAAGTCATGTTCCTGAACACATTATGAGTATATTTATATTTTTTAAAACCCAGAACATAGCACAAAAAAATACCAATGATTACAATTAGACACCCAGTATGTATTTCTATGCCATACTGAGAAACATCAAAATTAAGATAAAAATAAATTTTGTTCTAAGTTGGAATAGAATGGTGTCATATTTCAAAAGTGTTTTCTTCTAGATTGGAAAAGAATTGGTGCCATATTTCAAAAGTGTTTTGTTCTATATTGGAAAGTATCAATGTAATATTTCAATTGTAAATTGCCTACAAGATAGACTGTAACTTAGAAGTGTCCCTTATTCAAGTATAGAAACTTATCTTACATCTTCCATCCCCATTACTACAAATAAATCACATAAAAAATACTATTTCTCATAATCTAGGTCTTCAGGACTATCTGAAACCATGATACAAACACAAAGCTTCGTTTAAAAAACTACAACTTAATTGGGGTTTAGAGTAACTTTCAAGATTCTTTCACTAATATCACGACAAATGTCAGTTTAGAGCAGGAGGAAACCCACAACATCCGTAGCGCTGAATGTAGCAGTAAACCTGCGAGCAACAGCTGGTACTGACAAGACCAAGGATGATAACTGCATTGCCACTCTACAGTCAGTGCATCCTATAAATATTGCGTCAGAAAGGTAACTTTCGCGAACATTGATGCAGAGCCCCCTGGACGGGATCTGAACCTTGGCTCCGAAGTCCAACATTCTACCACTGCGCTACCACCCTGCAACATCCATAGCACTGAATGTTGCAGTAAACCTGCAAGCACCAACTGCCCATACAGAAGCAACCATCAACCAGAAAAACCAACTGGCATGACCTGCTACGACTGGGACATGAAAGCACTGTTGTCCTTCACCCAGATTTTCCGTTACTTTAAAAGATCTTACTGTCCCCAGCAGGTTTAGACATTAATTCCCTTTCTAGACATGAACAAGATAGGGAAATGGCAGCACGTCTTTCTGATGAGGATAGCAGGTCTCCATGAGACTGGGAAAATCAGAGGAACGTAGATAGCAGCAGAGAAAATTATTAGACAGAAATTCCAATTAAGATAAATGGTGTTCTTGATAGGATTTGTAACCTTGATGTAATGTACCCAGTGTGTGTAGTCACCATAGTGGTGAGATACAATAGTGCAGTGGTAGTGGTGTTGCAAGACAAACAAATGCAACGGTTCCAGTTTGTATCCCACCATATATCTACATATGAAAGTGATTTTGTTTCCAATGGCTGGATAGTGCAGTGGCAGTATTGCTATAAGACTACGAAGGTTCAAGTTTGGATCCTATCCAATACATACAATACCTGGTTTTTCAACATATTTTATTCAACAGGATCAGACAAACGTGAAACATTTAGCGTGGTAGTGCTGGTGTAAAAACCACAAATGTATAGATTCTGTGTTAGCCTTGGTTTACGCCCATTTGATGTGATTTGTGTTGAAGGCACATATATATATTTATATGCACATTATGTAAATACACAGGGACGGATTTTGTAAGTTGGTTAACTTTTTTCCAATCCTTTTCTGATGAATAAAATATGTTTAAATCAAATATTTTTTCTCTGTTGAAGAGTTCCATGTGAGGGCAAAGTACAATGTGTGTATGCATACGGCACTGTCAAATCCTTTAGTGTCAACATCTTTAGTGTCCAAACCTTTAGTGTCAAAACCTTTAGTGTCAAAACCTTTAGTGCCAAAACCTTTAGTCCATAAACACATTACTATAAGATCAGTTAAATTATAATAATTAAATTCCTTTGCAGTCTCACTTCTATAACTATAAATTCGCTTTCCTTGTTATACTTATAAACATGTCACATTTCATTCTTGAAAAAAATATGTTAATTACATTTTCTTTTATACATACACATTATAAGCATTAATGATCAAGACACATCACCAATTAAATGTTCTACTCAATTTATGCCCTTAAAGTTCTACTCATTATCTCTTAGAATGCCCACTAAGTGATCTGGATTTGGACTAATTTCATTCAGTAGTTAATATCACAGGGAAAAAAAGCATCTTTGAACTTGCATCAAAGAAAGCCTATGTGTCTTTGTACTGCCATCATAACTGAAGCTATTTAGAAAACAATAGCCATTCTATAAACCAATGCCTGTGCAGTGAGAATTTAGAACATCTAGGTTAATGGTAAAATTCAGAAATATGTGTA
This sequence comes from Lepetodrilus fucensis, assembly GCA_032361325.1. Lineage (NCBI taxonomy): Eukaryota > Metazoa > Mollusca > Gastropoda > Lepetellida > Lepetodrilidae > Lepetodrilus > Lepetodrilus fucensis. Next base: position 7,950 of record JAUTBV010085973.1, read on the forward strand.
GAAACCAGTTAATGATGACAATAATTACAAGATCAACATTCTTTGAATTGCAGAGAAGTATCTAAGGTAAAGAATGGTTTGGTATTGGAGTTTCCATGTTATAATAAGGACATATCATGGATTGGACATGATCACCGTAGGCTACTAGACTCAAACACATGTGACAGGCATTCTGATTGAATTTGCTGGTATGCAAACTGAACTACCAGTACATCCCTAGGACTATTTAATTAAAAGGGAGCAAGGATTTGATGTCATTTACAAGACATGTATCACATTGATCAGTGATCTGTTTATGACATCAAGTAGGCACAATGGTCAAGGTCATCTTTGTTTGTACAGATTAAGCCAAAGATCACACCTTGATATTAATTAAAGACACATTAATTGCAATGTTGAATGAAAGCTACAATTGTCTTTTTGATGTATAACAAGTTAACTGAACATTGACTACGATTTCTTCTGCATTGGTTGCAACAAGATGTACTAATAATCTAGTGCATTGTGGCGACATGGTATACTCACAAAATAGTGAATTGTTGCAACATATTCACAACTTAGCAAAGGGTTGAATTTCACAGGAGAATCTTTTAAAATAGTGAATGATTGCATCAAAAGTATACTAAAAATATCCACCCAAGTTGATTGTTTCAAGTGGAATATACTTAGAAACTGGCAACATGATTGTACTCACATACTAGTCGATGGTTTAAACATGTAGTATTTGAAAAGAAATAGTGATAAACTTGCACAAGTAACCATCAAATAGCCACAAGTATACTTATGGACTAACAACATAAGTTATACTCACATACTAACACCAAAAGTATACTCACACAATAGTGAATAGTTTAACACTGTATGCTCACAAAGTAGTTATAGAGGGATATGCATACTCACACAAATTGTTTCAAATCAAGTATACTAATACCTAACACCATAAGTATACTAACACCACAAGTATACTCACACAATAGTGAATGGTTTAACACAGTATTCTCAATAAATAATGCCACAGGGAAAATACTCACAAATTGTTTCAACACAAGAATACTAACACCTAACACCATAATTATACTAATACCACAAGTATACTCACACAATAGTGGATGGTTTAACAGTACTCTCAATAAATAACGACACAGGGAAAATACTCACAAATTGTTTCAACACAAGAATACCAACACCTAATACCATAAGTATACTAATACCACAAGTATACTCACACAATAGTGAATGGTTTAACACAGTATTCTCAATAAATAACGACACAGGGAAAATACTCACAAATTGTTTCAATACAAGAATACTAACACCTCACAAGTATACTCACACATTAGTGACACAAGTACAATCCAGACTCCAGGGTCCATACCACCGCCGTACATCCTACACCTCCAGCATCACCAACACAGTAAGTCCAGACTTCACACTGTAGTACTACTACTACTATTACTACACACCACTAACAAAATCCATACAGTTCTCCTCACGCATCAACACAGCAGACCACACCCAGGCCTTGGTATACCCATGCCACCAGAGAACCTACGTACTACATACTAATAGTGTAAGTAATTACATAGTTGGCTGTTGTCTGTGTAGCAAGACGAGGAAGAGACGTTACACAGAGAGATGGAGATAGAGGGATCGCTGCCACTGCAGAATTAGCCTGGGCAACAAAGCCAGAATTGTGATGAAGACCTCCAGTACAATGTAGCAGTAATAGCCATGCCGTGGTAAACACTGGTCTCCGAGGTGCACGTTAACATGTCCGGCCATGCATGTAAGGCCTCCTCTTTTGAAATGTCATGTTTTGACAAGTGCCATAGGCAGTGTTAAAAGGTTAGCGTATATTAAACAATATTGCCTACAAAAACGACAAAATTGTTCCGGATCAAACTGTTCAACTGTGCACTGAATCAATCTGATGGCATTCAGAGTCAAGTAGCCAGAACATCGAGAAAAAATATGTGAATTGAGACGTATAAAAAATATATATGAAGAGTATGTTTTTCCTTCTCCGGAACATTGAATACACACAAACTGACTTTTTGAAATTTAATGAATATAGGTTCTGACACGAGTTCTGGGGAACAACGACTACCTTTGAGGGATGCAGATAACGAGACAACAAGGAAATCAAATGTCATACACCGGGGTAATTCGCATACACTGGCTGTGTTTATGTACAGATGTCACAGTGAAAAGGTACAGGACCTACAGGGTATCTCAATCATTCCAATGTCTCACACAGTTTATGTCCTTTCTTACAACAAAGAACAACACTGATGCCTCCACATTGTAAGCACTGAAATAATAATCCTCATAATGATGAGAAACCTATTTTAAAATGACTTACATTGAAAGCAGGTGCCCAAGCACAAATATAAAATATACAACAATTACCCAATTATGTTGGTTTGGTTGCCTCTAAAATACTATACAGGTAAATTGCCCATGGTAATTATTGTAATATTCTGCTTAGAGCAGCCAAGACTGATATTCTTTGAAGGATTGCAACATCAAAATAATTTGTCATCATATATCAAAATGTCTGTAGATAATGAAAACCAATGACATTATACTATTAGTGATAAAAGCCTGCACAGATCCCGCGGTTCCATGCCCCCTTCAACATGACTGACAATTTTTTAACATAAAATTAACCTTTTTTCTTTCTCTTTCTATATCATAACCTGGTCTGTTTCCAAGTGGTGGGATTGTTGGTGGTGGTGGGGGTGGTGGGGCGTGAATGTAATGGGCTTTAAATGCACCTGGAATACCCATCTGTTTTTTTTTCTTCTACAAAGCATAGAAAGCCACCATGAGTTTGCAAACCTCTCCCCCTGCAGTAGTACACTTCACTGACTATGAGGGAGAGCCACGCTGCTGCAACAATCATACTAATGAAAGAGGGGTGGCTCTCCATACTAATTCAATTAGAAAGATCACCCAAGGGAAACACCCCCTTTTCATGTCTTCAAAGAGTCTGCTGACAACCCATGCGTGACATTGCGGGGTCTGCAAACTTAAAAACATTTATTCTGAAAGGGAAAAACGTGGCAGTCTTTTATAACCATAATAACATGATGCTATAGCATGGGTACTCAGGAATATGTGTGTGTAATCATTAAGAATCATAAGTAAAGTATCGCCGTATATTAAATATGGTTATTAAAATTAATATAATTTGCAACGCTGTAATAACGTAAATGATTACCTCGATTAATCCTAGGCAAACCTTATCGTTACTCTTATAAAGAGACACCTTCAGCTCTGATGTAGGTGTTCTGACTAGAATAAAAATCTATCTTTTTCTTCTTATTAATACGAACATAATATTTGTGAAGGAAGCCAATAATGTCAGAAGAGTCACTTGTAGATAACCGAAGAGCCAATTGATCTTTACATCTCATTTGCTGAAAAGCATTTCTATGCTGGCAGGCATCCACAGCATAGATAATGCAATTCTTTATGCTTTCCTTTCATCCTTCAACCTGTCTACCAGTGTAACCATTCCTGATATACCATCTCTCTCCTGTTGAAGTCTTACCAGGGTCAGTCAGGATTTACACTGGAAATCTGCAAGGTTTTAGCCAGAGGTGTTCTCTATCCCCCTATCTTTTCATGATTACGTTATACATTCGCTAAACCTGCTCTCCTATTTGAAGTCTTACCATGGTCAGGATTTACACTGGAATTCTGCAAGGTGTTAGCCTGAGATGTTCTCTATCCCCCTATCTTTAAATGATTACATTGTACATTCATTATTTGGTATGGTTAACATGAAAACACTATATCCTACATTCATAATTTTTCTAAGACATGCATGTTTACTCCAGCTACCAAAAACCATTGATTTTGTAAAGGAAACAGGTTCCCAGTTAAAAAGCAATAAAACAGTGGAATTCTGTGCTTTAAGTGGTGCTTCGCAATAAACTTTCCAGCACTGTTTTGGCACTTCTCTCATAACCGACCTGCATTTTGACTTCAGTGAGTGCAACGTATTACATTCAACTTACAGAAAGTACAGGCCAACAACTGTTAATTACCATGGAATTTGCAGTTTAAAACCACAGAATTATTGTCAGGTATAGATAACAACTAAAAATGTTATAGCCTTGGCAAGTTACCTGAAACTGCCGAGTAATATCTGGATGCGTTTCACGTCATGGAAAATAGGGATAGGCTCTGGATGAAATGCTTTGGTTTAAAAACTGAATAAGTTTTCGGTTCGCTTTATTAACATGGGATTACATTTACTTAAGATTTCTGCATGGCCTGTACCACGTAACCCTTGTCTGGCATGGCAGTGCCAGCCAGCATGTCAGATGAAATATGTGCATTCCAAGCATTATGGCTTACTAAAAACTACCGGAACCATACAGCCAACACTTTTGTAGCTTATATGGCAAATAATAAAATATATATTGACATACTTGTCAATGACCATAACCTTGGATAAATAAAGAACATGGGTCTCAGTCTCCTAGTATCGAATAGATAAAAATGTCAAATGATTGTGAGGAGAATAAATATTTAGAAAAGAAAGTTTGTAATAGCCTGCTTGAGATCACGATACAGATTTTTGATGACATCTCAAAGGGTTGTCAAGCCCTGCTCTTGAGACAAGGCTGAATGATTTGACAATGGACGGTGTTTACAGATCAACTGGTATGTTCATGACAGCATTAATAAATTGACTCCTATCTGTATGAGTGTGTTTACAGATTGACCCCTGAGTTCATGACTGCATTTACAGATTGTCTTTAATGTTCAAGACCGAGTTCACCGACTTATCACTATTTTTATGTTTATATATTGACCCCAATGTTCATAATTGCAGTTAAAGATCAACCCCAATGTTTTTAACTGTATTTACAAATTGGCCCCCCTATCTTCATAACTGTATTTACATATTGTTGACACCCCAACCACACCCCACCCCTAATATTCATAACTATTTACAGATTGACCCCCTATATTCATAACTGTATTTAAAGATTGACCTGGTGCCATTGACCCCAATCTTTATGACTTTAAGACTAGTAACTGTTTTACAGATGGACCTCCTATGTTTAAGAAAGAAGTTCACAGATTTACACCTAGTTCCATATTTACAGATCGACCCCTAACTGTTTTATGAATTGACCCCTATTTTTATTACTGTGCTCACACATCGACTCCTATGTTCATGATCTGCTTGCGAATCAACCCCCAACATTCACAACAGTCTTTGGCAGATTGACCTCCGAACACATCCAAACTCTATTATTTTCCATTCCACTACGCTGGGTGGCCGAGAATATGAACCAAATGTATCTGGTGATGTTCCCTTGGGGACAATAATACTATCTCAGGGGAGGCCAACTCACAACAAGTGTTGCTCAAATACTTCCAGGGATGCGCCTCTCGTGTAGCTCCCGAGGGAGTCGTCATCGACATCAGGTACCGGCCAGGCGGGAACCTCGCCAGTGCCGAGAGGGGGGCAGCTGGCCGGCATATACAGCCAGGAGACTGGAGGATACTGGAGGATAAATACATCTGTCTGTAGTGAAAAGTCAGATCCTCCAAAGATGTTTGTGTGGGTACAGAGATCACAAATCATAAATATCGGCGGGATATGATAGGGCAGAATCTCTCCACCCTTCTCGTACTTGTGCGCGAGCTTGCTGCGGTGCAGAGTTCTCAACGCGGTGCCGTGTTCCTTGGGATGGTGGTTTTGCGATGATGCACTTTGGTGGGGTCTGGAACCAACACCCTGTACCACTCCCCCACTGTCTACCTCCCCTACCCCACCTCCCTCCACTAACTCCTTCCCCCACCCCACCTCCCTCCACCCACTCGCAGTAGTCTCACGTTGCTGACCTAACACTCCAAGGTGCCAACGTGCGAACTGTCATCAGCCTCCGAACTAGGTCGATATCCCACCATAGCTCACCACTGGTATATATATTGATATCATTGGATATCTATTACGGATTGAACCAAAACTTAACCCAAATTTTTTCCCCTTCTCTATCCATTCTGTTTTGTTGGAAGTCTTATCATTGTCTAATTTTGTAGTTGTGGAAGGCTGACTTTGATAAGATCTCAGATCGGCATTAGATGATAGAATGTATTTTGGGATTGGTTAAAGACAGATTTAGCCTGCATTCATTTCCTTGATGTTATGGCCAGAGTTGATAAACATAATGAAGACACAAAAGTACAGTATTTGAAGCCAATTTCAAGAAAATGTTTCAGGTTTTTGATAACAGAAAAAAGATTGAATTTGCTAAAAAGGTATACATGTACTTTCATATGTGATATTAATAGTTTTGTAAAGAAAGCATGGAAAATTATCTTGAATATTCTTTAGAGACTTTATGACCATCTATAACATATTTCCAAATAATGGATAGGATAACATACGAATATCTTACTATTAACCCTCTTCCTGCTGGAAACAATGAGAGATTCCCTACAGAGCAATGATTATAGACACCTCAAAAGGGATAGAGTTAAATGAGTAAATGTCAAGTAATGTAACATCGACGATAATTATAGGATTTGATTTAATTACACAAAGGTTTTGTGTTGATTTTTTCCCCCTTAAGATTAATCACAACTGTTAGTTCAGAAGAGTAAACAAAATTTTCAAGAAAAATAACCAACCCATTTTCACAAAAACATGTGCACGTCTACAACTATTTAACCTCTGTAACACATGGTACTGAACATGTCCCCAATATTCAGACAGTGTCAACATTACATAAGAGCCTAAGGAACAAAACCTATTTCAATAAACCGATGCTGTTGTTTCAGTCTGTTAATGCTATTGCAGTGTTGATTTTTGGGGACATTCAATCGCGACTGTGTTGAAAGTGAAATCTGGCTTGCAAGAGGGTGTTGCCGTGCTGTTACTTTCTCTCAAAACACTGTCACCTGCAACCTGTTTCTTACACAGCGCTCCCAGTCGCAACTCACGAGGGAGAAAATATATACGACCCCACAATTTCAATTCCTGCGACTTCCCCCATGGTGTTTGCACTGGATCCTTAGCATCACTTGATACACAGCAAGAATACTCAATCCCCTGCAAGCATACCCGATCTTCTGTCGAGAAAATGTGATCCTCTGCCGAGAGAATACTTGATCATATGCCGAGAATACTTGATCCCCTGCAAGAATACTTGATCTTCGTGGATCTACTGAATATCCGATCCCTGTGGACCCTCAAGCAGGCTAAGAATACTGGGTGTTTTGGGGGGCAGGGTCGTCTGTCAAGAGGTATCTCTTTGATTCCAAAGACAACATGCACGTGAGAAGCCTGCCGATGGACAGTTCACCTCCTTCTGCACCTGCTGCTGGAGAACCTGCTGTGTGAGGTGTGCTAGCTCTCTGAACAGAGAAGCCAGCCTTCTGGTTACATTATGTGCCAACACTGCTCATTATTGGTCCATTAATAGCAATTGTGCACTAATTTTGACACAATCTTTTGATAATAAAAACTACAAGTGATGACTAAGTGTGATTTTATTTTTGATTGATTTTTTTTTTAAATTGGGGTTTAGAGTCACTTTCTAGAATCTATCACTAATGTATGACCAAAGGATGGAAACATACCATAAAACCTTATACACACAAGTAATGAATACAATTTGTTTTAATTGTTTAACATAACCTGTTGAATGTTTCAGTTATAGCATATGTTTCAGACCTGGTGAATGATACAAATACACATCTTTCAGACCTTGTTTCAAGATTGTTGAATGTTTCAGACCTGAATGTTTCTGGCAAATGTTTCAAGACCAGGTAAATATTTCAGACCTGATGAATGGCTTAGATCTGATGCAATTTCAGACTGTGTGAAAGTTTCAAGACCTGGGAAATGTTTCAGACCTGTTGAATATTTCAAGACCTGATGACATTTTCAGACCTGTTGGATGTTTCAGGCCTGGTGAATATTTCAGGCCTGGTAAATGTTTCAAAATGTGTACTCACCAAAACTGTACTGTGTGGACAACATAAGAAGGGTCGAAGAAAGACTGAGAGAAAAGGCTGCTGATTCTGAAATGACAAAGAACAACACAATGAAGTAATAATCAAGTAATAATGAAGTGACATATTTCAGTGCAATTGTTGTAGTATTCTACTTATGGTGGGAGGTGGACCTGCGATTTTCTATTTGTTTCATCAAAGACATTTGGGCCATAACAGCACAGTGTGCATTACACTTACTACTAGCCTATGGAATAAACACATGAAATGTTAACGGAAACATGATAAAGTGATATTTTCAGCAGTTTATCATATAACCCAATAAAAATACTTCCCACAACTCATAAACCTAATCTAAACAGAAACTTAAACAAGACGGTACACTTTAGCATTTCTCTATTGAAAAACACCATTCAGATCCAAGTCATGAAGCAATAAACAGAATAAAAATGTATCGGTTACACGAAGCGTCTACAATTCCACATCTGTTCCTGTCAAGAAAATGCGACAGATTTGTAGGGGACACCTGATTTTTAAATATTTTCGCAGTTCCTATGATGCAAGGATACTTCAACACGTAGCTATAGAGTTGTTATGAAAACATGGTTATCTGGTTTCTTCCGAGACATCAGATTGATTTTCAATAGAACGAGAGCAGGTGCTCAGATAGACCTGCAACACGTAATGTGCTGTATCTATCTTGGGTGAAATACAGCCTGAAGCAAAATAAAAGCCTCCGTCTTCCAATAAAAGTCAGTTTCACAAGAATTATAGCCAAGCAGACATTGATCATGACCGGGCTCTGAGATTAAGAAACCTTTTAAATACAAACTAATGCCCAACTAAAACTTGTATTCACAAATCCCGATATAACATTTTAGCTTGAGCATGAAATCATACTCAAAAGGATTCCATAATATCTGGGCCAGATTATGGAGCAGTGATTGGTCCAGGAATATATTATATCATAGTTCTCTTGTTAATTGAAACAAGAAAACTTAATTGGTTTTATACAAGATTGGCAAGAGACAAAACCATCATAAAATGGTAATAATGTCAGCAGAAAATTATAATAATAAAAGTTTCAATGGTGAAATACTTATAAATATGGTCTACAGCATTGTCTGAATAATTGATACTACTTCAAAGGATGAAATATTTAGCAAATAAATTCAAGGGAATAACCAACAATATTGGTATCCCACACCTATCTTCCCAATCATGAAACTTGATGAAAGTATTCTAAAGTCAATTCTTAACCTGGTAATGACTGAACATGTGTCTTGGATACAGTTACATGTCTCAATACTGTTACATTTAATTTCTAACTACATATTCTGGGCCATAGACTCCACAGATCTGTATCTTCACACTTAAATGGCAAGCAGTTGGTTATCTTCCTTTATAGGAGACCCTTAACCCATATTCATCCAATCAGCTCAGTTTGTTGAATCATTATTACCACAGACTTCAAGTGTTATGCAAAAAGATCTGGGTGTTGTATGAAAACATAGGGGCTAAATACATCATTTCACAGACCTTGTCTCACACCTACATTGATAATCAACAGGCTCAGAAACACTGACAGCTGAAATCCTGTGAGAGCATCGAAGCTGTCTTTTAACAATATCACATAAAGGATATGATGGTAACTCCATAATCTCTCGTGAATTCTTTGAAAATCGTCTCAAGATGACTTCCAGTCTGGCAAGAACCAAGAGAAAGATCGAAATATATTCTGGATTTTTATGCAAGACAGGCTTCCTGCAGTTATTACAGGCTGCAGAGTGTGTCACTCCTGGCCCTCAGGGAGTGGAATGGAGTGTACAGGAGAATTCCTAGTGTCTTGCCATTCCAGAAACACAAACACCACTGTCAGTCACAAACACACCATCTATTCTCCACATCCGGCACATGTACTCGATAAGGCTTCATTTTAATAGCAGCAATGCATTTGAGCAGGCATGAAACTGCAGTAATAAGACTAAGGCATAATATGACTTCACTGCGGAACCACAGGAAGACTTCACTGCAGAGTGCCTCACAGTACAACAGATCAATCTCGGAGAACACCACAGTAAACATATCAATCTCCCATTGCACAGTGTGTCCTGTGTAATAGCATTGCTTGGACACAAAAATAAGCATGTATACTTAACAAGGATGTACTTAAACCAAACTACTCATTTATGAAAAAAAATGAATAAATTGTACGTCAAAAAGCATTATACATAGTGACATGTTTGTAATAAAACTGATCATGTATAAACATAAGTAAGTATGTTCAATCTGTATTAATGTAAACCATCAAAGTCTCAAGTGACAATATGAAATTTGCACTTCAAAATAGATTCACAGGAAAATAAAAATTAATCACAAAAAGAATAATGAACTCCAATAGTCTAAATTATACCAATTAAAATATAAATATAGATCTATTTTAACTTCCATATATTTATTTATAATCTTTACTCTGAAATAGTTTAAAAAAATTAAAACAATTCAAAGAAATCAAATATTAAATTACGGATGTCTCCCATATAACATCCTACATAGGAAGGCTTTCAGTGAAAGAGGTTCATGATTTAGAGGGCTGAGTGCATTAAGACTTCATTGTGAGTCAGATTGGTGTTGTTCATGCCATTATCAAGCCGAAAAGAGACCGTGGAAGTGTTAACTCCCTCACAACACCGAGATGAAGAGATAAGGAGAGGTTTACGAGAGACCGACCACAGCAGAGGCTGAGGGAGCTGATGGCTGCTTACAAGTGCCGAGGTACAGGTAGGTACTCAGAGGTACAGGGAGGTACTCAGAGGTACAGGGAGGTACTCAGAGGTACATGGATGTAGGTACACATGGTATATGGAGGTACACATAAGTACTCAGAGGTATACAGATGTACACAGGAGTACAGAGAGGTACACAAGGTATACAGAGGTACATGAAGGTATTGAACTACTACAGAGGTATACAAAGGTACACAAAGGCACATATATACACACAGAGGTAAACAGAGAGACACATAGGTAGATGTTGAGGTACACATGGGTACACAGAGGTAAACAGAGACACACATAGGTACATGTTGAGGTACACATGGGTACACAGAGGTAAACAGAGACACACATAGGTACATGTTGAGGTACACATGGGTACACA